>NIVC01000012.1:580000-680000 GCA_002269645.1 Macrostomum lignano | reverse complement strand
CCCCCAGACCTTGGACTGAACAGCTGTACGCAGCCTTCAGATGCGCCGAGTTGTCGGTTGCACATCTGCTCATTAGGGCAAGTGTAATAAACAACCTGAGTCGTAAGATTTGCTCAAGTGTCAAGCCTAAAAATAGTAATCCTGAAAAACGCCTCTGCTAACAGTTTTCCAGGCTGCTAGCCAATAAGGACTCGCCGGTCGAGTTCATTTGTACCACTTCTCATGTGACGATTTGAAGACAGACGCACTAAACCGTCTCAAAGGAAGAGCTCTCTGGCAAGTCCTCAGCAGCCCATAGCTGCCACCATCATGTCAACTTCGACCGGTCCTCGAACGCCTCGACTGTCTGTCATCAACGAGCTGGAAGAGACCCTGTTTGCCAACGACCGGCCGATCAATGCGCCTGTAGACGAAGCCACCGGAGCCCGGCTGTTGCACCAGGCGTGCGCCGACAACCGGGCTGACATTGTCCGCCTAGTCGGCAAGCACGGCGGCGATGCAGAGGTTCGCGACCGTTTCGGAGATACCGGCCTACACTACTGCGCCAGGTCAGACGCAGTTGAGGCAGCCAGCGCTCTGCTTGCTCTCGGCGCGCGCCCAAGCCCGGTGAACACTCGGGGCGATACACCGTTGCATTTGGCCGCGTCGGCTGCCTCCACCGGCTGCCTGCGTCTACTGCTGCTGCACGGCGCCGATTCCGCAGCTGTAGACGCCGACGGAGACACGGCGATGCACCGAGCCTGTTTGGCTGGCAGCCTTGCTGCCGTTAACTGCTTGGCGCGCCACGATCTGTCGCTGGTAAATGCGGAGGGGTGCGCAGGCGAGCGTCCACTTCACGTCGCTGCAATTCGAGCTGATGCGCCACTTTTTGCACTTTTGTTGGAGTTGCGCGCCGAGCTGGGCGCCAGGGATCGGCGCGGAGCGACCGCATTAGATGCTACCGCGACGGCGCTGCCGCGTCTTGCTTGCGCGGGGCCTCTTATTCTTAGCCTCGCGCGTCACCTCTGTAGCGACGCCGATCAACGACACTTAATCAGGCGTCTAAAGCTGAACGATAGGCACGCCGATGACAATCTTGACCCATTAGACGACTGTCAAAATGACTGGGCTAGTCAGTTTCACGCCAGCCTCAGGCTTATCAGGTTTGGTGAGGACCCAACGCCGCCAGCGTTGACCCCAGCCACAGTTTCCGCTACAATTTCACCGTCCATCTCGACAACATCTGAGACGCTTCGTCGCTTGCTGTTCGGTCGCCGCCCCGATCCGATGGCGCTAGCGCGTCAACTCGAATCCGCATCGCCGTCGCTGATCCGGAGTCTGACTCGCTGCCCAGATACCCTGGACAACCTAGCCGAGCTGGTCGCTATTCACGGACTATTGCGAGGTCAAGATCGACTCGTTGACGCAGTGGCCTCGAGTCCGCCTCTTTGGCAGCGGCTGCGTCCAAGATTAGAAACGGAAGAAAAGCTGCATGCCCTGTACGGCACTCGATCTGTCACAGCAGACCTCTCTGATGACGCGAAGGCCCGTCATCTGGCAGCCCTGACGTGCGGTTTTGACGAACTGTCCCTCTCTCGCCTGTCCAGTCTGACTTTTTGGGCTGCCCTGAGTGGACGCCGCAGCCTGGCTTACCGATTACTTCGTCGCGAGCATCTAGACGCGCTTCCGGCAGCGGTGCTCACCTGCTGTCTCATTCGAAACCACCGACACGGTGGCAAACTTAGAGACAGCAGCCAGTGCGATTACTCCGCGGAGGCTGACGCAGATGCTTGCGAAAGTTGGACGTTGGAGTTGGTCAGCGCTGTTGCAGATCTGTCTGGTAGCAACGCCTTCCTGCGCTGCCCTTGGCCCTCTATTGGCGGATTGTCACTGTTGGACATGGTTTCAGTACCTGGCGGGTTTCGATTGCGACTCTTGCCAGCGATGCGATCAGCTGCGATAGCCGACTGGAACGGGGACAGCGGGATCGACTTGGACGACGGTGGCACAGCTGAAAGCTTTGAAAACGACGAGTTTGAGGCAGACAAAGCAAGCAAGACTGCCGCGATCGGTGGCGATATGGAGAGTAGCGACGTTATTATTGAGGAATCAACGGTGGCCGCATTGGGTAGAAAGCGTTCAAGCAAAATTAAAGCTGTGAAGTCCTCGACCTTGAAGAATATCTCGTCCCTCACTGATATCCTGACTCGACCAATAGCTCAATATTGGCTCCGGTGCGGTTTTCAACTGATGTATGTCTTATTTCTTACTCTGATGGGTGTTGCCGGATTGAGCAGTCACCCAATATTCTGGTGTTACAGTATAACTTTCCTGATCGGAGTTGCTTGCGAAGAGTTGACTAGGCTGCTGGCCCAAAATTTTGGGAGTAGGAGCGGTTCAAGAAAGCAGCGGCTACATCCATCCCTGATTGGGAAGATTCGCTACATCTGCATTTGCTCTATGCGCTTGAACGATCAGGGACGCTGGGCTCAGCTTTCTAGCCTTCTGCTTGGCTATGCGGCACTGCTGATTCTGTGGATCCAACCCGATGGCCTCCTTTTTCCGGTTCTGATTACAACAGCTCTGACTGTGACTTGGCTATGGATAGCGCAGACTTGGTGTTTGGCCACTCCATTGCTAGGCCCCTCTCTCGTGCGCGTTGAAGCTTCGGTCCTGGGCCAATATCTATGGCCAGCAACCGTCTGCATTGCCCTGCTGGCCACTCCAATGCTACAGTGGTTCAGCACCTTCAAAGACACTCCTATGTCTAATGATTTAGCGATCAATGATAATGCTAATTCGAGCAATAACTTTCGTCCTGGCCATCTACTGAGTTTAGAACCCGCTGGCGGAGCAGTTCTGCTTGGTCTAGCTTGCGGACTAGCAATTGTCCTTCTTACTGTGAGTCTGTGTCTACTGGTCGACGCTTACTCGTAAAAGGGGAGCAGCTTTTGCTCGATATTAATTTATTTAAATTCACAAACTTAGTTGATGTTATCCTACTGGGATCTTTTCTTTGGTGGGAGAAAATGAATTGCTTAATTTACAGCAGCAGACAATCTGCTAACATCTGCTTTTCCTAATTTAATTTTCAGTCGATGGTTCTGACGTTGGACAGTCATCGAAGCGGTGTTGAGTCAACCAATCAGAAAGGAGCAAACTACGATGCTTGGCTTCTTCGACGATATCGAGCGTCGAGGTCTGGCTCCGCGTCGAGGCCAACTTTGCCGCCTCCACCGCTGAACCTTCTGGCTGGACTGTGGCTTCTAACTAGTCTCTGCTTTATCCGACTGCTTCCGAAAGATGGCTCCTTCATTAACAACTGCCAGCGCCGCGGAAGGTACGGCAGCAGCAGCAGCGGCAGGAGCGCGGATAGAAATAAAGCCATGTCATTGAAAGCTCGCTGGAGAAATATCTGGCTAAGATGTCTCTGCTGTCAGAGCTACGCTATGCGCCGTTTCACGCACCAGCAGTACTCTTATCAGCATCAGCACCAGCTGCATCAATCGTGCACTCACGATATCGCGTATAGCCAATTGCATACAGAAGCTCATCAGCACCAGCAGCAGCAGCAACAGCAGCAGCATCTGTCAACGCAAATCAGGCGACTCGCTGACAGGCAGCTGGATACGCAGGAGCAGCTAGCTAGGTTGTTCGATCGGCAAGAGAGTTTCCTGCTGCAACAAAGGAAAGATAGAAGAACAGAGAGTCAATCTATTGAAGACATTGATTCGGACGCGGATGCTGTAGTCATTACAAACTGAATTTTTTTAGATTACTAAGCTCTTTCGTAACTGAGCATCACTGCGCTACATTGTTAACTGCACTATAATGCTAGATCCACTCATAAATGGCTCGATTTCCTACTCAAATAGATCTAAGTAAAAGTTGAATCTGAATCTTACCCAGTACTGAGCTACCACTACCACTATTCCCTACTGTGTCCACCGCTATTCCCTGCTGTGTCCTTCTCTGAGCTACCGCTATTCCCTGCTGTGTCCTTCACTGAGCTACCGCTATTCCCTGCTGGTCCTGTCCTTCACTGAGCTACCGCCATTCCCTGCTGATCCTTCACTGAGCTACCGCTATTCCCTGCTGTGTCCTTCACTGAGCTACCGCTATTCTCTTCTGTGTCCTTCACTGAGCTACCGCTATTCCCTGCTGTGTCCTTCACTGAGCTACCGCTATTCTCTTCTATGTCCTTCACTGAGCTACCGCTATTCTCTTCTGTGTCCTTCACTGAGCTACCGCTATTCTCTTCTGTGTCCTTCACTGAGCTACCGCTATTCTCTTCTGTGTCCTTCACTGAGCTACCGCTATTCTCTTCTGTGTCCTTCACTGAGCTACCGCTATTCTCTTCTGTGTCCTTCACTGGGCTACCGCCATTCCCTGCTGTGTCCTTCACTGAGCTACCGCTAGCATAGAAAGGCAGAGTGTATTTGTTAGAAGATGACCTTTTTGTTCAATAGTCAGTTCAGAGGCAACATCTTCAGCAGTAGTAACTATCAATCAAGACTCGTTTAGAATTCTGCTCTAGACTACTCGTAAATGCAAGGACTCGAGGGAAAATGAAATTATTCTGTCTGTTGCTCAGAGCCCTCAGAATGCTGCAATAGCAATTTATTTCCCAGTTCATCTGCAATTCTCATTTTTGTTGCCGCAGATGCAGCCGCCCGCCCACTTTCACTGCAAGAGCTGACATAAACGTCTTCTGCATAGTGTAGGACTTGCTTTTGCAATGTTGGATAAACTAATTTGATAGCGGAGCATTTCCCTATATAATTGGATGGCCTAGAGGGAGAAAACTGATAAGGAGGAAGTCTGCGAGAGCATTTAAGTATATAGCTGGGACAGGAGCTGTTGCTATACTAAATGAATATTATTGTCGCATTCTATAGCTACCTGCAGACAACCTACAGACGCGGTTTCATTAACCAAGCAATCAGTTTGTCTTGTACAAGAAATTGTTTTATAAAAGCGTAGTGATATATCATGTACAAGTAGTATGCATTACAGTCTTGTCTGACTAAAATATAAATGAAGCAGTACTTGGCGCTGCTACTGCTAGTAGAACTTTTGGTAAATTATGGATTCTAATATTGTTGACTAGAATACATGTAGCCATTACCTAATGAATGTCATGTCAGGGAGTAGCAATCCACTGACCCCACTGAGTATCAGGGAGTAGCAATCCACTGACCCCACTGAGTATCAGGGAGTAGCAATCCACTGACCCCACTGAGTATCAGGGAGTAGCAACCCCACTGAATGTCAGGGAGTAGCAACCCCACTGAATGTCAGGGAGTAGCAACCCCACTGAATGTCAGGGAGTAGCAACCCCACTGAATGTCAGGGAGTAGCAACCCCACTGAATGTCAGGGAGTAGCAACCCCACTGAATGTCAGGGAGTAGCAACCCCACTGAATGTCAGGGAGTAGCAACCCCACTGAATGTCAGGGAGTAGCAACCCCACTGAATGTCAGGGAGTAGCAACCCCACTGAATGTCAGGGAGTAGCAACCCCACTGAATGTCAGGGAGTAGCAACCCCACTGAATGTCAGGGAGTAGCAACCCCACTGAATGTCAGGGAGTAGCAACCCCACTGAATGTCAGGGAGTAGGAAATCACGGATAGTGTTTTACCTTAATTATTACCAATAAAGATAAATGAAAATTCTAGACAATTTTATCAGAGACATGACACAAACAAGAATGCAACTTGCCCCGAGTCTTCACTAACTTTTTTTTATGTATTTTCCCTTTCGTTAATTTGTACACTCGTATCTGGTATTCGTTGCCATCAGCAACGCTTGGTGTGCCAATCAACACAAAAATCACAGCAGTTGTATAGAATTCGATACAGCATAAGTACACTGTAGCCTTATTAAAACACCCCCGATATGGCGGCGTGATTTTACCACAGTAAATTATGCTCATTCAAGTAAGGTTTGCTAGGCTATCCCACTAGCAAGATAAGCAACTGTAGCCTTCTGGATTTTTTTTTTGCAAAAGGAATAACGCAGGGCCTCTTTCGACGGCCGCTATAGTTGCAAGTCAGTCACTGAAGGAAGATGCAACTTAGCATTGGATCCGGCCCATAGCTACGGCCGGGGATTTGGGGAAACGGATACTTGAACGAACCGCTTAGCAACAGCCAACAAAATGGGATCCTATCTTTTTTGTTCAGGACAGTCGGAAATTGGGGAAGAATTAGGGATAGAGGAAAATTGTTATTGCGCTGCAGACCCACTGCTGCAGATGCCTCTCCTAAGACCTGAAACCGACTGGCGTTAGTTACTAAGCCTGTGCGGGTCAGTTCTGTAGTGTAGATATTATAAGGGATTAGCAGATGAAGAGGGGAGATTGGGGATGGGGAAGGAACAAAAAAGTGGAGGGGAAGTGAAGTGGCCTTATCCAGGGGGCTTCACACTTCTCTCCCGCCTTTATCTCCGTCTGTCTGTCTGTCCGTCTGCCTCTCCTGTTCTTCTACTAACTGACCCCTCTATGGAGAGAGATTAGGAAATGGGGGATGCAGTCCAGTTTGCCATTCCCTATCAACTTGCCCCACCCCCTCGGATGCACGAAGCATCAGCAGAGTACAGTAGAAGTATCCATTTGGATAGGGCCTAATTTTTACTGGCGAACCGGCGGGAGAGAAAAAGAGTAACTTATGACTGGCGGTGACGCCCTCCCCTCCCTTCCCAGTCCTTCTTTTACCTCAATACAACAATTTTTTTCTTATCTCTTCCCCTCTTTGCTCCCGAGTTCCCTCCCTTCTCTCTCCAACGCTCTCTCCCCCTCCAGAAGAGACAGACAGGCAGCCAGGCAATACAGGTCCGGCAAAAAAAACGGGTCAGGCCCTGAGCCCCCCCCCCCCTCCGTGTGTACGCGCCAATGGGAATTCCCCAATGTAAGCCAGGAGGGCAGGCCTTTGCCCCAACAGCCGCCAAACCTTTGTAAACCCCCTCCGTACCTCTCTAACCCTCTCGCCTTGCATAGACAGGCCGTTACCTTATTAGGGGAGGGCGGGGCTCCCAGTCCCCCGGCACTGAATCCAACCCCTCTTTTTCTCTATTTTATAGCCTGGTTCAGGCCAGGCGGCCGGGGGGGGGGTGTTGCTCGCATTCCACGGAACCCCTCCCCAACCCCACCACCCCAGCAGGCCCTCCCTCCTCCTCACACTCACCCCTCTTCAAGCCGAGACACACCGCCCAGCGCCCCAATTTCAGTTTGTAAGACGTACATATTTGGAGTGGCGGGCGCCACACAGACTAAACCAAAGAGAGAGAGAGAGAGAGAGAGAGAGAGAGAGAGAGAGAGAGAGCTGTTATAACACTAACCCCCTCCCTTCGCGGCCGCTCAAGCACGCCTGGCTTTGCCTGATAAGAGTAGAACGGAAACGAACTCAGAGCAGAAACAAAAAAGAGAGCTCTTCTTTGGCTTTATATGTAGTATTAGTGCCAGGGTCCGTTTGCCAGCATACATTTCTATCGCGAGTTCTACTGCTTTGCTCTTAGCGGAAAAGCCGTTCACTTACTCCTGCACGGAAATACAATCGACAGCGCTTAGTGCGTTTACGTTGAGAGACGAAAAAATAGTTATTAGCAAAAGCATCTATTATAATATTTTACGAATCAATAAATTTACTTATGGACTCTGCAACTCCGAAAGCAACGGATAGTTGAGCTACTTTGATCAAGAAAGCATTTGCTTTTAGAAGACACGAGCGCGCGAGCTAAAACCACCATACGATATTATAAACAACACAGTCGACAGTCTAGTTCAGTTTGAGCCTGAGATTCTCTGTCATGGACCTCGGCCATGAAATTTACGTTGACGGCAGCTGGGAGCTCAGCATACTAGTCGAAGACCTGCAAATTGTCAAGCGCATCCGCGTCTCCGGCGAGACGCACATCGGCGGCGTCATGCTGAAACTCGTCGAAGCAATCGATGTTAAGCTGGATTGGTCGGACCATGGGCTCTGGTGGCCCGAGAGGAACTGTTGGTTGCTGAAAACTCGACAGACTCTCGACCAAAATGGTGTGCAAGCCGACGCCAAGCTGGAGTTCCATCGGATGCACAACTGGCTGCGCCTCCAGCTTCCCGATCTCCAGGAGAAGGAGCTTAGAGTTAATTTTTCCCAGACTGTATTCAGCGTAGTGATGAGCATCTGCAAGGATCTGGGCATCCGGCACCCGGAGGAGCTCTCACTGAAGCGCCGAATGGACACGGCAGATTTCGGTCTGGGCGGCGGCGGCGGCGGCGGCGACGGCTACGCGTACAGCGTCGGGACAACCAAGTCCAGCCGGTTTAGCAGCATGCGCCGATCGCGATCGATCAATAGAAACGGCGGCAACGACACTATGGACTCGCGAAAGCGCTTATCTAACAATAGACGAAGCGACGCCTTTAATCCGCTGGTTCCGAAGGCGCCTTCAATGACGGCGGGCACCTTGCCCTACGGAAACGGAGCGGACAGCCTCGTAAAGTCGCCTGGCAGTCCTCGGCTAGGAGAGTCCGCCAACCTCATGTCGCCGATGTCCATCAACTCGCTGGCTTTCGAGGGTGCCAACGAGAGCTATTTGGCCAATAGTCCACACGTGCCGTTGCAGACGGCCCTGACTGAGAAGGGTCTTCAGCGGTTGAGAAGCAACACCGAACGAGCAATGCTGTCAGTCACGTGGCTGGACTCGTCCAAGTCGCTAATGGAGCAGGGCGTCCGACCTGGCTGCGAAGAGGAACTGCTGCTGCGATTCAAATACTTTGCATTCTACGATTTGAACATCAAATATGACGCTATTCGCATCAACCAGATCTACGAGCAGGTCAAATGGTCCCTTCTCACTGAGGAGATCGACTGCACCGATGAGGAAATGATGCTGCTCGCTGCTCTGCAGTTGCAGGCCCATCTACAGGCAAATGATCCTCAACGAGCAACATCGTCAAATTCCGGCGCTGCGGCATCCGCTGCCGCTGCGGCGGCTACAGTCACAGAGGAGGACACGGCTGCTGATGACGAAATCGACGCTGCACTGGCCGATCTAGAGATGTCGCTGATGTCGGACGCGCACTATGGCATCGGGAACTTGTCGCGTCAGCAGTCGGAGCAACAGCATCTTCAGCAGAAGCAGCCAGAGGTGCGCGAGGTGCCCGAACTTTCTGGCTACCTGAAATTTTTCAAACCCAAACGTTTCACTCTGAAGAACTACAAACGGTACTTCTTTGCCCTGCGAGATACGACGCTCTACCTGTACCCGGACCAGGCCGCAGCTAGTCAAATGGCCGCCTTTGTTGAGTCGTTCAATTTAAAAAATGCCGAAGTTGTGCCGGATTTGAACATGACTACCAGAAAGTTTGGCATCCGCTTGTTCATCCTGACCCAGTCCGGACTAATGCAAGAGGTGTGGCTCCGCTGCGAGACCAAAGACCAGTACGCCCAGTGGGTTGCTGCAATCTCCCTGGCGTCTCGGGGCAAAACTTTGGCTAGCAAGAGTCTCTATGACAGCGAGCTGAAGGAGACCCTGACAAGGCTGGACATGCAGGCGCCAAGGCCGCAGCCAATGCTGACTGTTGACAGCATGCCCAGCATTGATGTGGCCGATTTCGTTGCCTTGCGCTGCCTAAAGAAGCACAAGAGTCGGGCTCTGTTGCAGGTAAATACTTCGGATATTTTGTTTTGCTGAAGTTGTAGATTTTTCTGCTCAACTGTGCTTTGTTGAAGGGGTAGTCTGATAATCTGATTATTAAGTACTTTGTGCATAAATACAAATTTCGCTTGCTCAATCCTCGTACTCAGGGCATTTTGGAGCGCCACGCAAACGTACTGAGTCTAAATTTACTCGAGTCGAAGCTGGAGTACATTCGCACCTGGCAACGATTGCCAATGCACGGGGTGGCGTATTTCCTGGTTAATTACACGGAGAGTCGCTCCAAGCCGATGACGTTTAGCGAGTTTCGTAAAGAGCGACGCAAAAATCACGACGCCCTGTTTGGCGTAGCGTTTAACAGGATCATGCGGCTGGACGTGCAGACCGGGGATATCCTCAATACCTGGCGATACCAGGTGAGAAAATCCGGGAACCGGTGCTTTAGCTACATGAAACTATCTGTCGTCTTTTAACTATGTTACCTGTAACCGGGAAAAACTTCTATTGAAATATTTGTTGCCCTAATCATCATCAGCAAACACATTGAATTTGTTTCCAACTCGAACCCAGGAACTCGCCTCCTGGACCGTCAACTGGGAGGTAATGAGCTTCCGTCTGACCCTCAACCGGCCGCCGCACGAGATGACTTTGGTCCCCAGCCCATTCTTCGCCTCCCGGCTGTCCGTGTGCAAAACGCTGGCCGAAATGGTCGGCGGCTATGTGTTCCTCAGCCTGAGAAAGCCCGACCGGAGTCAGGAAATTAACGAACAAATGTTTCATCGTCTGACGGGCAGTCGAGATCACCAAGCCTAGTGAAGTGAAGCATTGGATGTTTATTTGCACTCTCTTCAGTCTGCGTCTTCAAGATTCAAGATCGCTTCAACTTGCCCCGTAAGGTTTTTTCCTTCTTCTATTCTCATTCAATCCGAGTCCCATATTCGATCCCATCATCACTCGCCCTCTAGTCTCAACCCCTCGCCCTAATCTCACCTCTTGACCTCCAAGCTCTTCCCTCGCCCTCAAATCTCATGCATCTATCTGTCTTGTACCTCTCTTCCTTCCATCCTGCTTTAGGCATTTTGTACCGATATATTGCATCAACCTCTTAACTTGTACGTCTATTTTTCTGGGTCAAAACTGTTTCATTGGATATTATCAGATAACAAGCTGATATTTATTTAATGTGTGCATATTCAAATGTTTCATATTGCTTTCGTATCGCATATATTTTATCTGGAATATCTTTGTGGCTTTGTTAACGTTTATGGATATATCAGTTTTTTTAACTCGGATCAATAGCTGCTTCAATCATTAACTTACTACGAGCGTAAATTATTTTTTATTACCTTTAACACGATTTCGCGCCGTCAAATAGTGCGTCGATCAGCAAAGATTCGGTGTGGAAATTTGAGTATACTAAGATTTATTATAAGTTGTAGCTTAATAATCCAGCAGATGTTTTGTTAAATTTATATTAATTGCCTTAGCATTGCAGCTGATATTCTTGTAAAGTTGCGAATGTCATTGGGCCTTAATATTTGTTTTAATTCTCCCTTTACAGCTAACTAAACGTTTATAGAAATTTATTTTGTCCATAGAAGACTCTGGAGTCTTTACGTTTGCATGAATTTTTCATTTGTGGTCTTTTTGTTGGTAAATTTATGGTTATTAATTGTCAGCGACACTAGCTTATTTTATGCTAAACAAAATCTAGTCTGAAAGCAGGTCTATAGTGACGTTTTCATCTGGAAGAAATTTAATTATGGTATCCACAGAATGTGTTTATTCCATCATTGGCATGCTGCACTTTATTAAATGTATTTTTATAAGTAAATATCTAATTAACCAAACAGCTATCTTGGTAATTTATTGCTCTTAATTGATATGGGATTTTGCAATTGTTTCTAACTACTGACTGAGTGATGGATCTGTGTAATATTTGTTTTTGTTTTGTTACTTATTGCTTCGCTGCAGGCTTCACGAGAAATGAACATTATTAATTATCTTCATTTACTAACTGCATATCTGCAAAGATTATTTACTTTCTAGAAGAAAGTATAAAGCATTATTAAATATTAAATCAGTAAACTTGTAGCACTTCCTTTGTTTTTTTATGACATCCCTGACAGCTTAAAATGCTCTTGACAATCATTAAGCGTCTGCATCGACTTAATTAGATCGCCTTTGTTAATATCTTGAACAATCACCATCGAAATTTTGATGGAGGGCCTCTTGAATAACGGCCCTATAAACGTTCTTACAATATTGCACTTGAAAATGTCTAAAACATTCTCTGGATAAATTACAGACTCACCAACGATCGCCCCACAATCTTCGGGAATCGCCCACAATCTTCGGGAATCGCCCACAATCTTCGGGAATCGCCCACAATCTTCGGGAATCGCCCACAATCTTCGGGAATCGCCCACAATCTTCGGGAATCGCCCACAATCTTCGGGAATCGCCCACAATCTTCGGGAATCGCCCACAATCTTCGGGAATCGCCCACAATCTTCGGGAATCGCCCACAATCTTCGGGAATCGCCCACAATCTTCGGGAATCGCCCACAATCTTCGGGAATCGCCCGCAATCTTCGAGAATCGCCCCAAGACACTTTTAGAAAATCGCCCCATAATCTTAGAGAATCGCCCCACATCATTTTTAATCATTTTCAACAATGTTCAAAAATGTTTTCAACACGTTCCCGCAAGAGGAATCAGGAAAAACTTGAACAAACGCATGCAGTGCAAATGTCAAAAAATGAAAATGTTAAAACATTCCCAAACAAAACCGAATCACAGCAGCAAACGTTAAAATTTGCTTAGTAAAAAGAGACTATATTGCGTAAGCAGACTGTTCTGTGATTTCTGCTTCTGTTCTGTGAACCAGTTACGTAACTCTGGCATCGCAAATCTAAGAAGCGCGATCCTAAAAGCGAAGTTTATCAGTTTTCTTAATTTTCTTTCTTTCTTTGTTTGCCATCTTTCTTGTTTTGCACAAGTTTTCGAGGTAGATGTAAATGTACGCTCGTGCATGTACATGTACATGTATCATCACATGCTTTAAAATTGGATGCTTACCATGCATGTAGCAGTTTAACTGTTTTCCTGGGGTTGTAAAGTTTGGTCCCTCTCGGCCTCTCACCCTTTCATTCTAATCTCATCTCACCCCTTTTTCTTTCTAATCCCATCTCATCCCTTTCTCTCTAATCTCATCTCACCCCTTTTATTTTAACCCCTTTTTTAGCTGTTTCCCTGGGGTTGTAAAGTTTGGTCCCTCTCGGCCTCTCACCCCTTTTCTCTCTAATCTCATCTCACCCCTTTCTCTCTAATCTTATCTCACCCCTTTCTTTCAAATTTCATCTCACCCCTTTCTTTTTAATCTCATCTCAACCCTTTCTTTCTAATCTCATCTCACCCCTTTCATTCTAATCTCATCTCACCCCTTTCTCTCTAATCTCATCTCACCCCTTTCTCTCTAATCTTATCTCAGCCCTTTCTTTCTAATCTCATCTCACCCCTTTCTTTTTAATCTCATCTCACCCCTTTCCTTCTAATCTCATCTCACCCCTTTCCTTCTAATCTAATCTCTTACCTTTTTCTCTATTATAATCTCTCCTCGTCTCTCCTCTCTTTCCTCCTTCCCCATTCCTCTTTCTTCCTCTCTCTCCTCTCTTCTCTCATTAGCTTCATATCTGTAAGCCACTCAGGCATAGATGGATCATAAATCAATTCATAAAATAGCCGCAAACAGAGAACTGCTCAACCGAGCTTAAGACACAGTGACTGGAGTCTAGCTTGAGCCTGATGCATATCCCGGATCATGTACACAAATGTGCAAACATTAGTTTAGCTATCTGAAGCATTAGCTATACCGTACAATGTTGAGCAAATACTCGGGGTTAGTAAATGGCCCAAGTCGCTAGATTCTAGCCTCAACTATATAGATTGAAGGTCAAGCTGGGCCCAGTATGAGAAGAGATAAGATGAAAAATAGCCATTTTTATGTGGACTAAGTCGTAAATCACTGCCAGCTTTAATGCTCGGATTTAATGCGAGCAATAAAAATCGCGGCGTTGGCAATTCTTTTTGAAGCGATTGAAAAATTTGGAACATTTTAAAGCTGAATTATAACAAATATTAGTGTGTTGCTTTCAGTCTTGATCGAGCGGAATAGGAGTTGAAGCGGAAGAAAAGAGGAGATTCGAGTAGAATACAAGAGACTACAAGAGACTCAGGAGAAGAGAGGAGTGAGAAGGAAGAAGAAAGGAGAGAAGAGAGGAAGGAAGAAAGGAGACGAGAGAAGAAAGGATAGAGAAGAGGAGAGAGGAGAGAAGAGGAGAAAGGAGAGAAGAGGAGAGAGGAGAGGAAATGAGAGGAGAGTAGAGGAGAAGAGAGGAGAAGAGAGAGGAGAGGAGAGGAAAGAAGAGACGAGAGAGGAAAGGAGAAAGGAGACAAGAGAGGAGAGGAGAGGAAAGGAAAGGAGAGTAGAGGACAGAAGAGAGAGGAGAGGAGAGGAGAGGAGAGGAGAGAGGAGAGAGAGAGGAGAGAGGAGAGAGAGGAGAGACGAGAGAGACGAGAGAGGATAGGAAAGGAAAGGAGAGTAGAGGAGAGGAGAGAAGAGACGAGAGAGTAAAGGAGAGAGGAGAAGAGAGAGAGTAAAGGAGAGAGGAGAAGAGAGAGAGATAGGAGAGGCGAGAGGAGCTGGAAGAGTAGCAGATATTTAAAGTAGACATATCGAGGAACAAATGCTGTCATCAGCCATTGGTTGTCAGTTTACCATGCAATCATATGAAGCAATGAAAACATTTTATAAGTATTCTTCCGACCGTACGCTCGTACTGCTTGCTTTGGAAACATTAAAGTTTCGTTCAATGTAACGTTCGGGCGCCTAAGTTTCCCACGGAAACTTTTGCGCTGTAAGACAAACTACTGTACAATTCCTTATATTAAAGGCGCACAGTCTTGATGTTTTGCAAAAAATGGTTTCTCAATCGTGTAATACAGAAGCACTGCGCCTTTTGGGGCTTTAGCACCAGGGGCGCCAGCACCAAAGGCGCCAGCACCAGGGGCTTTAGCACCAAAGGCGCCAGCACCAGGGGCTTTAGCACCAGGGGCTTTAGCACCAGGGGCTTTAGCACCAGGGGCTTTAGCACCAGGGGCTTTAGCACCAGGGGCTTTAGCACCAGGGGCGCCAGCACCAGGGGCGCCAGCACCAGGGGCGCCAGCATCAGGGGCGCCAGCGCGATGCCATTAGCGCGCTTGTATACAACTTCCATCAATGTCGGCTGTGTATAGAAAACACAAAGCAGTGTCTACCTGCTTTAAAAATATTTTGTTTAGTACTTAAGCATCGCTTCAGAGCGCATGTACTTGTGGTGCAACTTTTAAAAAAGAATTGCAGAATACTTTTTGTCCATGTATATTGACTGTTATAAATCGCGAACTCTAAATTTTCTTTACATGTCAATATGAGCGTAAATATTTTTGTTGTTACATACAGGTACGCAAATTTGAAATTTTGTAAATTAGCATGGCTAGAAAGAGACGCCAGAAAGTAGTAATTCATTGGATTGCACTTACATTTAAAGCAGCGTACGTGTTGCAGAAAGCTGGATTCTATAAGAATTATTAAAGCAAAACCTTAGTGTGACAGGGAGTAGGACCTGACGAATGTCGTCAGCTGATGCTAGCCCACTTACATGTTTATACTGCGTACATGGAGTTCTTATGTTCGTTCTAAAGCCCTTCTGAAGGCTGCTTTTGTAATTAAGGGCTTTAACCGCTTGTCTCTTATACATGGTTGATGGAGAATTCGCAATTTAAAAGTGCATTGGTATATTTTTGTGTTTTTAGAGCCACCGTTTCAAATACGAGTAAATCTTTCTAATGAATCTAAGTTACACATAAACTTCTGGGACACTTTTAATTTCCTTATATTTAGCCGTAACTCGTACACCTTTTTGCGTTCCATTTCGGCAAGTCGAGTTTTTATTTAGACAAACTGAATGTTCAAATTCGGGAAACTGCATTCAATTTCGGCATCGCCAATCTAAAAGGGGAATAAAGACAAAAAGAGGACTTTGGACTTAGGTAGAGTTTGCACAATTATTGCATTTGGAGTACAGTTAAGGTGTAATTGAATGCGTATCACTTGTGCACGAAATACTATGTACATACTGTGTAAATTGTTTCTGGATATGCGCTTTGTTCGTTCTGCTTGCTGATGAGTGCACAGGTTTTTACGTGTTCAATTACACCTTAACTGTACTCCAAAATTCAGTACTTGTGCAGAATCTAAGAAATCCCTCTTCTGTCTTTATTCTCCTTTTAGATTGGCGCTGTCGAAATTGAATGCAGTTTGGATGTGCGGCCCGTTGCTGATGCCGAAAATGAAAGCCAGTTTGCCGAAATTGAATGCAGTTTTATCTAAATGGAACGCAAAAAGGTGTAGTACATGTCAAACCAAGAACAACTTGAGTAGTCCTTGTGTCAAACACGTACATACAGCGTTAATTAACATGTACATTGGTACGCTCCAGCTCGTACCGGCAGTACAATAAATTGTGCAATAACAGAAAAATGGATGTCAAAGATTATTTGTGGTTATAATTTTAAATAAATTGTATAAAAAGGTTTTTAGTTTTGTACATTTATCCAATCATGCGAATTTATGCGAATTCATTCGTATGCTATGCAACATTTGTTGGATATGGAATTACACATTGATGTATGACATGACGTTGGTCTGCCATTAACTGACGTCATGGTAGTCTTGGCAGTTAAATTAATACATAAAAAATAGTAACGTATTTTATATGTATTTATGATTATAGCAACGAAATTTGACTTAGTGAAAAAATTTGATGGGATCCAAGTATACCTACGAACATACAAGAGTTATCGTGCTAACTAAACATGTTTTAACAAAATAAAAAATAGGACGTTAAATAAGAGTTGTTAATTATTTATAGGAAAGATTATTATTATTATAAAATGTAGAAATTATAATATATTTTTCAAAGCAGATAGTTTTTTAAATCATGTTATTTACACTCAATTATACAAATTCAATGCGAAAAATCATTTTATACTTATTTTCTTTTGCATTCGCACACACACACTCGTTTCTTTCAGTCAACTGCCCTTCAAACTTCTAAACTCATCGTCACCCAGCACGTTAACTAACTGAAAGGAAATTTGGAAAAAGAACGATCTTTATAAGGAGAACGCTAAACAACTTTTTCTCTTTCTCTCTGTGTTGAGTGTTCGTTCCGAATTCAAACTGTTTTGTGATACCCTCGTATACTTCTTTCTTTCGAATTAACGTCCGCGAAAATTAAAATGAACTTTAAGAAGTTTACCGAGGACATTAGCGCTTCTTTCAACCGTGCTGTTCAGGTTGGTACTCTTAAGTTTTAGTTTCAATTGGGTCGCTAAGCTTAAAGCTTAAATTGTCACTACGTCGAATATTTTATTTTTTCATGCCTGCATTATATAATTCTATAGAATTTAGGTACAGCGCAATAAAAGATATTATATGAGGACGCACATGAATTTATGGAGAAATAAAATCTACTTCAAAACACAATGGGTCAAAATAATTTATAGAATCAATAGCATGATAAGTGTGAATTTTTTTTAGTTTTTTAAATTTTCTTTGGCCTTTGCATTTAAAAAGGTTTAGAAGACTATTTTAGCAACAAAAAATTTTGAATTTTAATTGTTTCGGTTTATGGGTAAAAACTATTTGATCCAAAAAATATTTTATAGCTTTTTAATTCATACATTTTAATGAACAACATTGTATTAATTTTAGAAATTTTCATTGATGTAAAATTGAACATGCTGTTAGCTCCTAGAAAATAAAAATCTAAAAAATACGTTTTAAGCACTTCCCTACGAAGAATAGGGTGGGTATTCTCTGGAGAAAAATATAATATAGAACAAACTGAAAAATGTCTAGAAACTGGTGTAAAAAAACTTACTCTCATTATTTTTCTGGCAAAAAACATCCTGGATCCAGTTCACGGAAGAGAAGCTGGGACAAGCGGAGCGAACTGAGTACGATGCGGACTTTGAGAATCTGCTTAATGCAGCCGACCAGGCTCAAAACTGGACGGAACGAATTGTGGCCAGCACGGAGGCTGTGCTCGAACCGAATCCGGCTCATCGAGTTGAGGCAAGTTGCTTTACCAGAATTTGTACATGTCAACACTAGCTTTCATGTGTCTTGCTTTAGCCCAGAGGTCGGCCTGATGAGAGAGGAAAGTAAAGGGAATAGAAGATAAGAGAGAGAAGGGACAAAAGAAAATATATGAGGGGAGACTGACTGCGGCGGCGGCGAGGATCGGTCTCGTCATCAACGCCAGGAAGACCGAGGTGCTGACGGTGCCGCATGATCTACCCGCCGAGATTCGACTTCGAGACGGCGACGGCCCCGGGACGGCGCTCCCGAAGTGCCTTCAGTTCGTCTACCTCGGCGGACTGGTGCCGGACGTCGGCGACGACCTAGCGAGACGGCGCGGCAAGGCCTGGGCTGCCTTCCGATCTGTGCGGGCGGTGCTGCTCTCCGAGGCCCTGTCCGACGGCGCCAGGTCCCAGCTGTTCCAGGCGGTTGTTGAGACCGCCCTGCTGTACAATGCTGAGACCTGGACGCTGACCGGGGAGCTTGAGGCGCAGCTCGACGCGGCGCATGCGGCCCTAGTCCGCGCCGCTTTCGGCGCCCGCCGCGGCCCTGGAAGCGAGACAACCGAGTCCCTGTACAAGCGCACAGGCCTGACGCGGCCTTCTGCCCTGCTGAGTCAGACATGTCATCCGGGCCGAAGCTTACTGCCCAGAGCCGCTGCAGGACGTCCTGCTGTGGACCCCGCAGGGACCGCGCAGGCGTGGCCAGGGACGATCAGCCCGCTACGTCGACCGCCTTTATGAAGATGCGCGAGCACCCAGCCAGGCGGCCGGTGTGAAGCACATTAGAGACCTAGCTCTGAAACGCGCGATTTGACGCTCCCCCCTTTTGGCCACTTCTGTGGTTGGCGTGGGGCTTAACTATTATTATTATTATTATGAGGGGAGAGAAGAGACGCAAACCTTGAGCGGACCGGATTGCTAATGTGAAGTTTTCAAGGATCCGCTCGAGGGCCGGATAGAGAGGCTTTGAAAAATCCCTGATTTAGCCTGTAACATTTCAAATAATGCCAATAAGACACTAACTAAAGGATAGACAGGGTGGTAAAAGCGTCTGACCAGCTATCACACAAGCACCCCTGGCCACATTCATCTGGAGCCTGATTGGCATGATCTGGGAATTGACCGGTTGAGGTTTGGCGTGCGATTTACAGCCATGAGGACCAACCCTACTGCATGCATAGTTTTGTTATATCAAGTTTTTGACGTTGTGAAATTTCTACCTTGTGAACCCCCCGCTCAAAGGTGGAACTGGAGGACGAAGCCTGCTCGAGCAACCGCAGCTCTCCTGCAGTTATTAATATTAACCCCCCCCCCGATCCGCAGGACATGATGTGCGAAAAACTCGAACGAGGCAAACGCGACCGTCCCACCCCCCTGGAGGAGCTGGGCACCGCTCTGCTAACGTCTGGCAACGAGTTGGGACCGGGCAGCGAGTACGGCAACAGCTTGGTAAAAGTTGGCCAAACGGAGCAGCGACTGGCGCAACTGGAACGCGATTTCATCTTCGCCGCCAATGCCGCCATGCTGCGACCGATGCGTCAGTTTCTGGCTGGGGACATGAAAACCATCCAGCGGGAGCGGCGTACACTGGAGAATCTCAGGCTGGATCTGGATTCGGCCAAGGCCAGGCTTAAACGGGCCAAGCAAGATCCCGCTAAGAAGGCGGTGAGTGACTGTTTGTGAGTTGGTATCAAGGGGATGTGAGTTGGTATCGAGGGGATTTGAGTTGGTATCAGGGGATTTGAGTTGGTATCGAGGGGGTTTGAGTTGGTATCGAGGGGATTTGAGTCGGTATCCAGGGGATTTGAGTTGGTATCCAGGGGATTTGAGTTGGTATCTAGGGGATTTGAGTTAGAATCCTGAGGATTTGAGTTGGTATCTATTGGATTTGAGTTGGTATCTATTGGATTTGAGTTGGTATCCATTGGATTTGAGTTGGTATCTATTGGATTTGAGTTGGTATCTATTGGATTTGAGTGGGTATCTATTGGATTTGAGTTGGTATCTATGGGATTTGAGTTGGTATCTATTGGATTTGAGTTGGTATCTATTGGATTTGAGTTGGTATCTATTGGATTTGAGTTGGTATCTATTGGATTTGAGTTGGTATCTATTGGATTTGAGTTGGTATCTATTGGATTTGAGTTGGTATCTATTGGATTTGAGTTGGTATCTATGGGATTTTAGTGGGTATCTATTGGATTTGAGTTGGTATCTATTGGATTTGAGCTGGTATCTAGGGCATTTGAGCTGGTATCTAGGGCATTTGAGCTGGTATCCATGGAATTTGAGTTGGTATCTATTGGATTTGAGCTGGTATCTAGGGTATTTTAGTTGGTATATATGAGGTTTTAGTTGAGATCTATTGGATTTGAGTTGGTATCTATTGGATTTGAGTTGGTATCTATTGGATTTGAGCTGGTATCTAGGGTATTTTAGTTGGTATATATGAGGTTTTAGTTGAGATCTATTGGATTTGAGTTGGTATCTATTGGATTTGAGTGGGTATCTATTGGGTTTGAGTGGGTATCTATTGGGTTTGAGTTTGTATCTATTGGGTTTGAGTTTGTATCTATTGGGTTTGAGTTTGTATCTATTGGATTTGAGTTGGTATCTATTGGATTTGAGTTGGTATCTATTGGATTTGAGTTTGTATATATTGGGTTTGAGTTTGTATCTATTGGGTTTGAGTTTGTATCTATTGGGTTTGAGTTTGTATCTATTGGATTTTAGTGGGTATCTATTGGGTTTGAGTTTGTATCTATTGGGTTTGAGTTTGTATCTATTGGGTTTGAGTTTGTATCTATTGGATTTGAGTTGGTATCTATTGGATTTGAGCTGGTATCTAGGGCATTTGAGTTGGTATCTATTGGATTTGAGTTTGTATCTATTGGATTTGAGTTGGTATCTATTGGATTTGAGTTGGTATCTATTGGATTTGAGCTGGTATCTAGGGCATTTGAGCTGGTATCCATGGAATTTGAGTTGCTGGGGAAATTTTAAATGGTATCATCGGGAGTTGAGTTGGTATCTAGGGGATTTGAGTTCGAATCTTGGGGATTTAAGTCGATTTTTAGAGGTCTTCAATTGATATTAAAAGATATTATTCTCATTTTTATCCAAGGATTGGAGTTGATATCTGTAGCAACCGAAGTGGTATTTGGGGATTCTGTCTACCTACTTAATTCTAATCGCAGGCATTGCACATATCTAAGCCGATTCAATCTAAAAAAGGCAAATCAACCGTTCAGTGGCCCCTGAAATTTCTGTTTACCGGAAAATTGACAGGCAGAGGAGGAATGTGAACGGCTACAAGCTGAGTTCGAAAAGCAGCTCGAAGTGACCCGGCTGCTGCTGGAGGGCTTGGAGTCCTCGCATGTGAGTTTCAACGTTTTTCAATCGTAAATATGAGCTTCCCATAGAATTTTACTTGCCGCAAAAAAACATGTTTACCACGATCTGGGATACGAATTTGCTTTTTATCAACTGCAACTGGACAGGGCAGTGCTTCCCGTTGAGCTCCTGGTTTGTACTTTTATTACCCAATCCTGTTGTAGTTCGAATATATAATTTGCCTTCCAAATCATGGAGGCGTGTTTAAACTGCAGTGAAAAAGTAATTGGAAGCTGGATTGGGGATGAAACCCGACTTCGATGTGAGCTCTGAGCTGCTCTGAGTTCCATTGCTTGCTTAATGCGCTGTCTTCTTAATTATTAACGGTGTGGGATTACTGCTCACACTGTGAATCCCAAATTGCTTAGTATGCGCCTGTGTCTCTGTCTGTCTGTCTGTCTGTCTGTCTGTCTGTCTGTCTGTCTGTCTGTCTGTCTGTCTGTCTGTCTGTCTGTCTGTCTGTCTGTCTGTCTGTCTGTCTGTCTGTCTGTTTGTCTGCTCGAAGCTTATTGAAGAATATCCTACTTGTTCTCCTGCTATGGGAATCTGTAGGGTTGCTCCAGAGACAGCAAGAGAGAACTCGGATGAGTCGGTCCGCGACTTCGTCGGTTTCAAATTTTCCCATACTCCCCCCTTTTCCATGCGCCACTCTGCAAAAGTAATTTTTTTTCTATGCTTCCAATCCGAAACTATGCTAGTAGCTGCAGCAGTATTGCTTTGATGAGGAAGCAAAGAATAGCTCAAACATCGATAGAAGTCTGTCGGTTGAGCATCCAATTCGTCTTCTCCCGGTATAGTGGATTATTTTTTCCGAGGCAGGAAATCCCTAGGGAGAGACTGTATGGCCGCTCTCTCCAAGCTGTCCTCAAGCAAAAATTCCTTGCTTACAGGCCTCTAGGAAGTCAATTGCGTTGCAGCTTGTACGACAATCATTTTTATTGCTGCTCAAACAATCATAAATGATTGAGCCAGTCCAGAAATCCAACGAATCAAAAATACAATCTAGAGGCAGCTTCTACACCTGCAATATCCCTTCCCACTGGTCTGCAGTCTCATCATCTGCGCTGTCTGAACGAGTTTGTGGATGCCCAGATGCAGTACTACGCTGAGGGATTCAACCGGATGCAGGAACTGCAACGCCAGCTTGGCAGGTGAGTTTCGCGACTTTAACACCTGGATAAGTCAGGGCGACAGTTAATACTGAGCTACCTTGGCCCTCCCATAAAACAGCAGGATATGAAATTGCAAGATCTTGCCTGCATGCAATGTAATGCAATAAAAGCTCGCAACTGTCGCTCATTTTCAGCCTGTGATTCGACGGCCATATGAGCACCTGTTGCAATCAGTCTGGCTTTCCGATGCACTGGTCGGTTGTGTAGCTTGTACGAATCCACTTGTTGACCAAATTTATTTAGACCTGCTATGCATTAAAATAGACTGCTGCGATTCATCTGTAAGCAAAATTTCGCTCTACTAGATACGTTAAACGGATTTTAACGTGTGTTTTTTTACCTTAGATCTGTTCTAGTCCACGCCTACTGTTTTAACTAAAACAAAAGCTATCTGCAAAGATTCCGGGAAATAAAAGGTTTCATTAAGATCTTCCAGATACACAGATGGTGAATTGTCGAATTGACTATAAACAATCGACAAAGCGAAAAACAAGACGGTTATTTGTGGTTTTTATGTTGTCTAATTTGAATACTTTCCTCTGCGTTATGCATCAACGCTTATCCGAACATTCGATGCCATATACTTTTATCTAGTTTCTTTTTTGACATTATTACATATTTATTTCAGCGTTTATTAACACTGAAGGCACCAAAATTGGTGTCTCCCCCTCTGGAGAGAAGGCTTAGAAGTAGCTGAGCTTTGCAAGTTAAAGGCCATCTAAAATAACAAAGCTTTAGGTTTAAACCAGTTTAGTTATATATTTTAAACAGGTTTTAGTTTCTCCGTGTCAAAACACTGATTCGTTTATACAGCCTTAACTAAACAAAACAGATTTGAATCACAAATAGCTGAATCACTAATAGCTGATGATGACAAAATCGGTACCATTCTTTAATTAGAAGCAATCCCAAATTGAAAGTTTTCTATTGTTAAAAGCTCTATATAGTCTTTTTTTATTACGACAGTACGAGCTACTGGTCACATGCAGTATAATTGTTTTTTTGATCGAATATTTGTTTTACGCAATTCATAAGCCACTAATATAAGTCATCAGAAATCTTCATTAACAATGGAGTGCCTGTACACATAGTCTTGTTTGTTAACCTTTGCAGCTAATTATTATTTATAAATGCCATTAATCCGCGTGAAATTATTCAAAATAATTTAGTCCAACGTTTCCTTTTGTAAATGTATTATATCTATTACATAAATATATTTCCTTCTCGACGTTATATATACTGCATTCGATTCTGTTTTTGGCGACGCAGCGAAATATGTAATTTTGTTAGCATTTTTTTGTTTTAAATTACAAGCGTATTATTTGCCATAGACTTGATGATATCATGTCAATAGTCACTAGCCAGTAGTGTATTGGTTTTGTCGCGATATGTGGAACAGTGGGCATGCAAAACGGAACGGCTATAGAATTCAATGGCCAAGCGTATGAATCAAATCGAGAAAGCAAGTCACAGACAACTCGATTTGTCATGCAATATGGAACGGTGAGCCAACTGCGATGGCGTCATTATTTGCAAATTCTGTCAAAGATGCCAAACATCAATTCACTGCAGAGACTACTGACGCGCTGTCGTGAGATGCAAATTTTTTTACTTTAGCTTCTATGGCTACATAGAAGCGGTTAATGAGTGGCCTATCTTGTGTATATGATCTTTGGGTTGACCTGCTGAAATTAACTTATCGTTAGTAGTCTATGCAGGACATTGCTAGACGAAAAAAATATAAACGTATTTAATCGCAATAGAATAACGCAGCAAAACATTTTGGCAGAACAGACACTAGCGATAAATGTTAAAGTAGTCGGTGTTTACACTCTACATATTGAATTGCCCAAAATCATGAATTCACGTACGTGTCCGAGTATTCAAGGGTTTCTTTAAATTTGATGCACAGCATCCACATCTCATCAAGTTCAGGTAGTTATATAGCTCGTATATCGTTTACGTAATTGTTTACGCCAACTGCTTTCAGTTTTCGTTAAAAAATACCTGCTGTCCAACAGCCTTCTGACCCTGGGAAAATTCGATTTATTTTTCTCAAAACGCACTCTGCTGATTATAATCTTACGCTGGTAATGCAAAGGCATCCCAATTCTTACGCTGACGTAGACGGCTGAATAAAAATGTAATTTAATACTCGTTTCAACTACTGCAGAATAAGCACATTAACTACTGAAAACTAGCTAAAACCACCGCTTCTTGGAATGCTTTCCATAGACTCAATGGTTTGGCTGGGTGCCACTATCGAGTGGTCTATCTATAGTGCATATATAAGATATTCACGTGAAATATTTATTTCTATCAGGGACAGCTAAAACACTCGGGACGCGAAACGAGCCAAATGATGGTGAAAAAAGTTGGGGACTCGTTTAAAAGCAGTGTTCTATGGCCATTCCAATCGCAACTCTCAAGTCTCAAGAAGTGTGAGGGCAAATAACATACCCTCAACTCTTGTGTGAATGTAAAAAATGCCGATAAATTGCTGCGTTTTTAATTGCAGATGAAATCATAACTCAGAAGAAAGCCGAACAATTAAAGAACAAAGAACTGTGGCTTTAGTCTTTTCAGCAGCTTAAGCTGATCGTAATGCATGAAAAACTGGGCGCCCATAGACTAAAACGAGCCCCCAACTTTTTTCACCATGATTGGCTCGTTTCGCGTCCCGAGTGTTTTAGCCGTCCCTGATTTCTACGTATGTTTAATCCTCTACTTAACAATAGCGTAAGTAGCTGGTATAAACATTATTTATTTAATGTGAAGATACATTTCAAGTAGCTAGCTAGAAAACTGTTATGAGCTATATACTAAGCTCTAGGAGACTTTCTGTTCAAAAGCACTGCAGCTTATAACGTTTTTACCATAGAAAACTAACGGATCTTCAATAGCCAATCAGTGCGAAAGAGGCTTCACGTTACGCCCCCCAAATTTAAGGCCAACGAGCAATCCAGCTAGGGTTTTATTCATCCATGGCGCCACCCCTTTTTCTCTCTTGCTCGCTATGCACATGCACTGGATTAATTTGAGTTTTTAATTTTGAGTGTAAGGCAGTCTGGAGTCGGTAAAACAGGATAAAGAGGCTAATTTAATGGGTCTGCTTGTAAGAAACCAGAGACGATTGTTGCAGCCTCGAAAGCTCTAGATATCTTTTAAAATTTCAATGCACGCTTCATTTTACTTCTGCACCTTTAAAAATAAGTGCTAAACAATACCGATTTTGAAATTAAAAAGAAATCTATAGGCAAGCAAGTTGAGTGTAATCGGTTTGGTTCATAGCTTTACCTAGCCGAATTTCAGTGCTTACATGTAAGTTGACATGCCCTTAGCGTTTCTAATACCTGTAGCAGGCATCAATGCATCTGGATTTGAAATCTGATTGATATCTTCAACACAAAAGACAGCAAAGGCATTCATTTTAAAATTGAGCGAGCAAGCAAAAGAAGCGTTTTGTCTTTTTTCGTCATTTTATTTGAGAGAAAATGTTGCTTAAATTTAAGAGAAAAAACAGGATTCCTGGTATATAGCTTTCAATACGTGCATGGGCTGAGCTGAGCAGATATTGAGCAGCAGAAAGTTTTGGATAGATCCAAGCTGAGAGTTTTGAGCCTTAGCGTTTTAAAATATTTTATTTAACTTTGTTCCAACTTTGAAATTTTCCGAAATCGATCTGCTTCCCATTACCCGTCATCAAAACACAAATAACTGGAACAATAATAATAAAATAAAATTGAAATTGGAATCAGAGGAAAACTTGGATACGTTAAAGCTTCTTAAGTTCTCAACCGACACCCAAAAAACTGTTTAAAAAGTATTAGAATTCGAGTTTATCGTTTTTTTTGTTAGCCACAATCATTTAGGCTAGTCCTGTAGCTTGCCAACATTAAATTTACGTCTTGCTCGAGGAGGTAGACGAGCTTTTATGAGTGGTTATCCAACCAGAGTCGTGCACTTTCGGCTTGCCCATTACAACCGAGTGGCTTTCGTGTGTCATGCTGCTGCTGGAGGACGAGCCAGAGGAGGCGTTTCCTGACTTGTGAAATTTAATTCTGTGCGACTGGCTGCTATGGGAACTTGTCATGATTTTGCGACTACTGCTGCTGCGGCGCATCTTTCCGCGTCGATTCAGGACAATTTTGCGACCGTTCTCAACGACAACTCCTCCTTTCGTGTGATACCATTTTCTCTTCACGAAGGCAGCTCGGGCCTTGTGCTTCGAGTGTCTGCCAGCAAGCTTTTTCACTACGCCTTTTCCTTTGCGAAAGCGGATCTTTCGTGATCGTTTCACGACGCCTTTTCCTTTGCGGAAACGGATCTTTCGTGATCGTCTCACGACGCGTTTTCCTTTGCGGAAGCGGATCTTTCGTGATCGTTTCACGACGCCTTTTCCTTTGCGGAAGCGGATCTTTCGTGATCGTCTCACGACGCGTTTTCCTTTGCGGAAGCGGATCTTTCGTGATCGTCTCACGACGCGTTTTCCTTTGCGAAAGCGGATCTTTCGAGATCGTCTCATGACGCCTTTTCCTTTGCGGAAGCGGATCTTTCGTGATCGTCTCACGACGCGTTTTCCTTTGCGGAAGCGGATCTTTTGTGATCGTCTCACGACGCGTTTTCCTTTGCGGAAGCGGATCTTTCGAGATCGTCTCATGACGCCTTTTCCTTTGCGGAAGCGGATCTTTCGTGATCGTCTCACGACGCGTTTTCCTTTGCGGAAGCGGATCTTTCGAGATCGTCTCATGACGCCTTTTCCTTTGCGGAAGCGAATCTTTCGTGATCGTCTTACGACGCCTTTTCCTTTGCGGAAGCGGATCTTGTGTGATCGTTTCATGACGCCTTTTCCTTTGCGGAAGCGGATCTTTCGTGATCGTCTCACGACGCGTTTTCCTTTGCGAAAGCGGATCTTTCGAGATCGTTTCACGACGCTTTTCCCTTTGCGGAAGCGGATCTTTCGTGATCGTCTTACGACGCCTTTTCCTTTGCGGAAGCGGATCTTTCGGCTTCGTCTTCTTAGATGCTTGGGAATTTTTATTCCAGTGTAGTATCGCTTGTTTTTGCGCCTGCGAATGTAAATTTTGCGTCTCTTTGTGATGACTTGTCTCCACTTTCCGTAGACACGAACTCTGATTTTTCTCCTTGTGATGCGTGTTTTGACCCATCTACGCTTGTATCTGAGTCCGAAGCCTTTTTTCCTGTAGTATGCGGTAACCCACGTCTTTCCAACCTTGATCTTTTTGCGACGAACGCTGAACGGGTGCCAGCGCTTTTGAACGCGAACAAGGACTCTTTTTTTGACGATGCGCTTTCCTCGTCTAACTATGATTCGCGGTTGGATCTTCACTCGAACGACCTTCCTGCCAAGTCTGACTGTTTTGGGTACGCGAACCTTCTTGCCGTTAATCGTTCTCATGGTGAAACGGATTCGGATCGGAGGTCGTCCGCTCACCTTGGTAAAGCTTCCGCGAAGCTTTTTTGATAATCTTTTACGTCTGCGTCCTCTTAGATGCTTGGGAATTTTTATTCCAGTGTAGTATCGCTTGTTTTTGCGCCCGCGAATGTAAATTTTGCGTCTCTTAGTGATGACTTGTCTCCACTTTCCGTAGACACGAACTCTGATTTTTCTCCTTGTGATGCGTGTTTTGACCCATCTACGCTTGTATCTGAGTCCGAAGCCTTTTTTCCTGTAGTATGCGGTAACCCACGTCTTTCCAACCTTGATCTTTTTGCGACGAACGCTGAACGGGTGCCAGCGCTTTTGAACGCGAACAAGGACTCTTTTTTTGACGATGCGCTTTCCTCGTCTAACTATGATTTGCGGTTGGATCTTCACTCGAACGACCTTCCTGCCAAGTCTGACTGTTTTGGGTACGCGAACCTTCTTGCCGTTAATCGTTCTCATGGTGAAACGGATTCGGATCGGAGGTCGTCCGCTCACCTTGGTAAAGCTTCGGCGACTGATTTTTGTGATTTTTCTCTGGCGTTTGGGCTTTTTGCTATTTATCTTCTTATTTGTTTTCCGGTGGCGCCTTTTGTTTTTTCTAGATCGACCATGTCGCCGCTTTGGGTTCTTGCTAACTCGCTTTTTATTGTTTCTCTTCTTAAATTTTCCATTCAGCGAGCGAACGACAAGTGGCTTTCCAACTCGGGAGATTTTTCCTCTATATTGAATATAGAGCTTTCGCCGAGTAGTAATTAGCCCTCGCCATTTTCTTGCCACGCGAATCTTGAAACCTTTCTTTGTCACCCTAATCTTATACCATTTTCTTCGATGCACAACACCTGGTCCTTTTCTTCTGTAGGTCACTCGGAACCATCCTTTTCCGATTCTTACTCGCCTTTGTCTAGCACTGAATCTCACCCAACGACGACCGATGCGAATCAATGTTTTAAACGTTTTCCCTTTTTTTGCGCCGTTTCTTGAAACGACTTTCACTGGAACCTTTTTGAAACCGAGTTTTACGTTTGACGGAACTCGTATCTTTTTGTGCTTTACGATCTTAGTGGTGTATCTAATTTTGATATGACGTTGATGCTTCCTTTGTCTTCGGTGGCGTCGCTTCCTGTTAGTCAGGATGCGCTTTCGACCCTTGATAGTCACAAATGCCTTTCCTCTTGCTGTTTGGAGCGCACGCCATCTTCTTCTCATTCTAATAAAAAATCTTCGACGTGTAACTCGGATTTTGTACCATCGGCGTCTGAACTGGACTCTTTTTCGCTTGACATTGAATCGAATCCATTTTTTCCTGTATCTGATCTGCAGATATCGTCTCGCTCGACGTCTCTTTCCATGTCCTTTGACGACGCGAATTACCCGAGTCTTAAACCATCGTTTGCCGAATTTAATTTTCTTGATGTATCTGCGTGGCGAACCCCTAATGATTGTTGTTCCGTAGATAACTGACATCTTCTTTTTCATCTTTCTTCGATTCTTGTTAATAATCTTCTTGGAAATACGCTTTCGATTTTTGCCTCCCTGGCCCTCGATTTTCACTGTCGTCTTTTTCTGTCTCTTTGTCTGCTTCTTTGTGACAGTTTTTCGTTTGGTGGTCTTTGTCTTTTGCCTTTTAGAGCCGTTTTTGGTGACTGAGCGCTTGCTTTCTTTCATAATGATGCGCTTAACACCTGGCTCTGTCTTCTTAACTTTAGCTGCTTTTTTAGTTCTAGTGCAAGTCATTCCAGAGATTGTTTTCGCGACTCGTCTAAGATCTCGGATTCTACGTACATTTACAAAATCATTACGAACATCCGTGACCATTGTTCTTAGAAGTGCTCTTCTCTTTATTGTTGGTTTAAGACCAACAACAATTGTCTTTCGGATTGAAGACGCGAGCTTAGGAGCCACAGAGTAAACATTCTTCGTTACTTCACTGCCATCCGAAATGTAAATCATTGTAGCTGGTCTCTTCTTTGTTCGGCTTCGTCTGGCATAGCGCATAACTTTTTCCATTCCAGATCGGAAGTGCACGGTGCTGGAGCTCGGAGCAGATAGTCTATTGATGCTTGCCCTAAAGTCTATGTCGCTTCTAAACATGTTCAATCCAATTTCCTTCTGAGAGCTTGATCCCAGAATGAAGACTCCACCTCTGGATGCACCCTCATCGATCTCGTATTCAGATGAGAAACCTTTAATAAAGCTCTTGATTTCTTCAAAGTATCGATGCTTAATAGTTTTAGAGCTAGCTCCAATGACAAAGATAAAGTCACCGCGACTTCGTTTTCTGCAAACAAGTGGCCTCTGCCTTAGCCGAACTGTCGTAAGAGAAATGATTCGCTTAGATAGCGGGATCAATTCATCTAGCTCCTCTGTGGTGATAATCATCGACGAATCCGGCTTGGCAAGCTTCTCTAGGTCGGGCAAGTCCACTCGGTTACGGATGGCCACCGGGATAATGTAGTCGAACAACTCTTGGACTTCTGTGATGACCTCTTCAATCGGCTTCCCAACTCTGGGTGAGGAAGTGCTAGCAGTGATAATAATGGCTGAAGTTGGCACACCGGAACGCTTCTTCGTCTTGACATAGTCAACCGCAACTTTCAGTGCGTTTCCGATTGACGGGTAGGTGCTCCTATGGTATGGCTTCAGCTTATTGATAGCCCTTCGAAGACTTTCTCCGTCAGTGTAGTCTTTGAAGCCGAATACAACCTGTGCTGGCTTCGAGAACTGGATAAGTGCGAACCTAGTGTCTGATGGTGAGACAACAACGTATTCAGTGATTACTTTAAGCAGGCCCTTGATGTACACATTCCAATTGGTCTGGCCAATTGAGTCACTGCTGTCCACAATGAACACGATGTCTTGACCAGTTCCACCAGGAGCAGGTCGCTTCTTTCGCTCGCTGATCTTGGTCTTCTCGATGATAACAGGGATGGTGTCGTGCAGTTTCGAGTACTCTTCAATAATGATAGTGTCCTCCACGGTAGTAGAAATCAGCAGCAATTCAGTCTTGGGCATGTGGTTCTTGACGCCAATAGCAATAACCTTATCAGCATAGTAGATAAGCTTCGGCGCAGCGTCTTTGATTGCTTCCCCGTTTGTTGGCGGTGTTCCAGCGATGACAATAACAACCTTTGGTACGTTTCGCTCATTCCTTGCAATCATTTTGGATGTGAGGATTAGCGCATCACCAAGAACGGATCTTTGACCGTTGAAATACTTCAAGTTCTCAATCGCAGGGATAAGATCATTCACGGTTCTGTATTCTTCGATGTCGACTGTCGTTGTTACTTGATCCCAGTATTGAATAATACTGACTCTAGTGTCTTCTGGCGAGACTACGATAGAGTTGACATATGACTTAATGTATTGCTTGATCAAGTTGAACTCATCTGAAGTTACAGAACTGCTTGAGTCAACAACGAAGTAAAGATCAATGCCATTTGATGGTCCCGGCTTTGGTCCCGGCTTTGGTCCTGGCTTTGGTCCCGGCTTTGGTCCTGGTTTCGGTCCCGGTTTGGGTCCTGGTACTGGCGTCGGTCCTGGTTTTGGTCCTGGTCGTGGGCCAGGCTTGGGTCCGGGTTTTGGTCCGGGCTTGGGCCTGACTGGCTTGCCTCCCTTAGGACAGATTTTTCTCACCACCTTGTCAACAATTCCAGCTAGCTGTCTAAAGTTCGATATCCTGATTTCGTCTGAGGCGTAATCGGATGCAATTAGACGCATTTCGTTCTCGCTCACGTGGCGTCCTATGCCAACAACGATGGAAGTATCAGCATAGCGTTTTAGTCTCTTCACTGCCGGCTTAATCAACATTTTGCCACTGTTTCTACCGTCTGTAACTAGGATGGATACCTTATGGGCTGCACGTCTGCCTCTCAGCCTGAACTCTTCTGAGGCAGCATACAAGGCCCGAGCAGTGTATGAGGAACCACCGCTTAAGTCCATGTGATTGATCCTCGTCATCATGTTGCGTGGATACACCTCGTCACCAAGCCTGAATACTGTCTTTGGTGATGAACCGTACTGAATGACGGACACTTTAACAGTTCGACCCATCTTTCCGACAATCGCCCTTAAGAATGGTACAACGTAGTTCTCAAATGTAACTAACTCGGTTGAGTCGGAGGCATCGACAGTGAGGACCAAGTCAACTGGGCCCATCTTCTTTGTGCAGAACTTCTTGATAACGCAGAAGTTGCATGTTCTGGCGCAGAGACTGGCACCCTCATTTCTAACGCACATGCCCTTCTTCTTAATCTGCAGACACTGGCGTGGAGAGAGCAGATCGATGTAGGCATCATTGCACTCGGGTCGAGACTTCTGTTTGCAGTAGGTCTTGTAGGCCTTCGCATGTCTGACGCAGTTTCGCTCGCTATCAACAGTGTAGAAGACGTTGTAGGTCAGTCGGCGGCCGAATTCGCACTTGCCGTTAGTGGTGAAGTCACGAGGACAGGCTACAAATTGACCAGGAGACTCGAATTACTTTAGCTTTCTCATCAGTATTAACTCGGTTTAAAACAGGGACAAAGCGTTCATTTTTAAAGGAAAATTTCAATCTACAGGCTAACACTTTACTGAGTATTGGAACTTACCAATCTTGCTGCAGCGGAACCAGCGGACTTCCATTTTCAGTTCACAGTTTCCTTTTCGCTTGACGTACCAAGAGTGAGTGACTGGTCTGTAGTAGCCACCTCTGCTCTTGTACCTCTGACAGCGACCAACATCCTTCATGATTTCCTTGCAGCACTTAATGCAATCCTCCTTGATGACTTTGACCAGAGTGACAGGGCAGCTACCATCCCTGTGACGCCTTCTTGAATAGATCGAAATAAGCTTCACGCCCTTGATACAGTCACCAACAACCTTGATCGGGGTCTTGTCACAAGGCTCTGAAGTTTATTTTAAAAGCATTTTATTGATTAGTATCCGTTTATATTTTGACTATAAGTTGAAAATAGTGAACTTACCCGGTGTGCACCCTATGTAGGACTCTTCAACAGCCATTTCGCACAAACCGCAATCCGTTCGTTGGTACTTGACAAATCTCTGGTAGATGGTCCATTGTCCGTTGGCGCGTTGCGTACAAAGACCCTTAAAGTGCTGCTTCCTGTCCTCACCGCAGCGGCAAACCTTGCGGCAGGTGCGATCGCATCGGCGGCTAAACACAATGTCACGATCGCAGAGATGCTTATTCTTGGCGCAGTCTTTACCAACATCAACGCAAGTTTCGTCACAATCAGCGACAACGTATCTAGAATCTTCACCAAGCACGCATCTTCCATCGTTGGTCTCGTGGTACTGCAGGATGGCAAATCTTCTGGCACACCAGCGCTCAACACCGGTACCGCGGCAAACGCATTTGCCTTTGTTCATAGGCTTCACTTTGCACTCGCACTCGTCCTGGCATACCCTGTTGTAGTGGACGCTGTATCGAGATTTCTGCTGGCTGACATCCCATGTGTAGCCTCTGGTCTCGATGTCGTCCATTCGAACTCTGTTTAAAACGCAGCTTTTTGAACGCAGGTCGTAATCGAATGATCTACAAATAGGAGACTCTTTGCAAGCTCTGATGCAAGCCGACTCTCTCCTATTCTCAAGTGTTTTGATGTAGAAATATCGCTTGAATCTTCGATCCGACTTAATACTGATTCCACGCTGAGGTTTAAACTGCAGGACTTTCGGTTTCGGGCACGGCTTAACGTTGCAGAAGCCGCAAGTCTCCTTGCAGGTTTCCTTCGTCTCCTTGTTGGTCTCGCAATAGCCTCTACGTTTCTGCTCCGAGCAGTTTTCGCCGATGTCGGTGCAGGCGGTGCAAGATGGCACGGATTTTTCCGTGCGACGAGTCTAGAATTAAGGTAGGTTGAATAAGAAAAATAAATGAGAAATAAAAAATAAAAAAGTAAGAGTATGATCAAATTTTAATCTAAACGTTTGACAGTTTGTTTCTATCGCAGTGTAGGTCTTTGTCTCTATTTTACGACTCTAAACATTTTTGATGCTACAAGGGTTTTACAAGTAGACTCGTATGCTAGAATGACATGCGAGTACGTACTGACTGGATAAAATGGATAGCTAGAAAATGACCTGTAGTGCACGACGGCTTTTGTGCCTACGTTTACTTGCACTGTTACGCAACAATGGATAGCTCAAATGTACTTAAACTATATATATGCTTAAAATCGAGAAAATACAGCCACACAAATACACAACGCAATTAGACAAAACAGTGCTTACAATGCACTTGCATCCATGCCGCTTGTGTGTGATAGTAACAACCAGGCCTTTGTGGCAGGTTCGCGACTTCTTTGGGCATTTGATATCACGGACAACGGTTTCCTTGGAGCTCTTGCAGTGACAGGAATGCGTGCTAGGGCACACCTTGATGTAGGTTTTCACAGTTGTAATCATTCTGCCCCTTTCATACTCGCAGCGCTTGTCTTTCTCAGGCTTGGGACAACTGCAAACCATCTCGAATTGAGTTTCCGTACTCTTGCAGGCGCACTTATCAGCGTACTCGGTAACCAACTGAATAGTCTGCATGCCATTTTTCTTGCAGGTGCCAATCTTTCTATAGTAGGGCTTCTTACACTTGGTTCCTTTGCTGGTAATAACAGTGGTAATTGGCGAGCAATAGGTGTTGCCGTTTCTCAGCTGCTTGATCACCCAGGACTGGCGATAGGTTATGAGAGTGTTTGCTGTACAGACCTCCTTGTCATGGTATCCTTTGCAAGCGCAGATAGAGTATTTCGCCTTAGTTGTATCCTTGCATTGACAGCCTTCAGCATACACTTCTCTTCTGTGAATATCCTTGCGCTTCACCTCCTGAAGGTAGCCAGAGCGTCGACCCTTAATGTTACAGGCTCCACGATTGATAGACAGGCGCTGGTTGCAAACCACTGGCTGCACTCTGGTCTTCGTGTGCCTGTCGCATCTCCACGGGCGCCAGACATGCCAGCTGGTAGTGTACACGTGCCTTCTCTTCTTTTCGTCGCACTTCTTAATTCTACCAAGCCCAGAATTGCAGCATTTGTACACCCGATGCCAGCACTTAACCCTGATGAGTGGCTTCGTTTTCTTACAGTTTCGTACTTTGCATTCAAATCTACAGCATTTCTGCTTGCAGGTTCGGGAATTGCGACTGTAACATCTGACAACGTGCCGTTTTCGGCATTTAACTGTTTTCAGTGTCTTTCTTGTCTTGCCTTTTCGACACTTACATCCAACTGGAACAACTTTGGCCACCGTAGTCTCAATGATGTTGTGATTTATGCATCGTACAGTTTTAACCTTTCTAGGTCTGCAGCAGAAATAGCATGGCTTCTTTGACACAATCTTTTTCTTGCACTCACACTTCTTTATGGAGTTTCTGATGCGGGTAATGGTGTACGTACAAGTGGCTCGATTGGGTTTAGATGTCAGGACCACATTCCTCTCTCCGCATTCAACCTTTTTCCTTTCGACCCGGCGATGCTTGATGCATGTCCTAGTTTTGTAGTTCCACCTGAATGTATAATAGTACGTCAAAAAGGTGCGTACTCCATCACAGTCCGGACCTTTAGAGTAGTCCTTCTTGCAGCATCCGCAGCGGCGCTTAGTACGCCTAATAGATTCTTTGCAAACATTTCTAGCGCGATAGTTCTTCACCATGCGATACGAGTAGTGCAGAATGTCCTGCATGCAAGTCTTGTGATTGCAGGCTGATTCCACAGTGCGGTCTGGCCTGCAGCCGCAGACGTCCCATCTGTAGTGCCGTGACCACACGCAGGTGCACCCTTCGCCATTGAATGAAACAGAATAGTAGCGAACTCTTCTAACTCGATCAGTGAAGCCTTCTTTTTTCTTGCAGGAGCTAACAACCTTTTCTGCGCGACTAAGATTATCGCAAAATACGTTCTGAGTTTCTTTTGTTTCAGTCATTTTGCACTCTCTATTTGGATGCGTTTTTCCAATCAGTTTGTAGGTGAAACGCCGGATGATCTTGATGGCATTGTCCTTGTCACATTCGATCTTCTCTCTCATATTTGGCGGCAAAGTTGGACAGCACCAGTGATCGACACTCCTTTCCACTTTCTTTGTGCATTTAGTGCAGGCAGTCTTTTTGAACGTAATTCTCAGTCGTGTTTCAGTACACTTTGGTGACTTTGCCTTCACTACGCGGTATGAGTTCTTCGGGCAGCTGATCTTTCGCATGCGTCTCTTCACGATCGGTACGCACTGGCAGTTTACAAGCTTATATGATTTCGAAATAGCCAGAACGGCATCCTTGTAGCACTCCTGTTTAAGTGTCGCCTTGGGACATCGGCATTTGCAGCTTTGACTCGTCGCTTCTTTTTGCACTGGCAGTTTTGCTTGTAGCCTTTCTCGAAAATGCGCTGGATGTAGTCCCTCTTTGCCGGGCAAGGCGGATCAGGAATCTGTCTCCAGGAAGATCTAATATGACATTTAACAGCAATCCTTTTCTCCTTGATCAGTTCCACGCATTCGTTTCCACGACGGACTCGCTTCTTGTAAAATACAACATAGGTATTGGTGCCTCTCTCGCATCTACGCCTGTACTCATGATAATCGTACGGCTTTTCCTCATTGTACGGTTGACACTTGCACAGTCTGTTAGTAACAACAGGCTTCCAAATGCATTTGCATGTACCACGTTTTTTGTTGAAAATCCATTTTCTAAAGTATTTTTTAATCGTGTAATACTTGTCCACGTAGCCTTTCTTGTCCTTTCGCCTAATGTTGCAAATGCGCTCTGCTTTAGGCCGCTTTCCACACGAAACCGGAACGAGATAAGAATTCCTGACACGGATGCACTTTTTCCTGTCTGCCGACATTCGCTCGTAAATGTGCTGACACTTCTGCTTCTTGCCCTTTTGCACGCACTTGCACTTCTTGCGCTCATAGTTGCACCTGCAAACCCGTGTTTCGTAGCGGTACTCTTCGTAGATGCACTTGCAGTTGCGGCAAATCTGTCTCTGGTACGAGATTCGCATTGAGTTGCTCTTTCGACACGATGAACGGTCAGTCTTGACGCGCTTGATGTTTTTGTTTCTGACGCACGGCGGCTCGTCAATAGTCCGATCCTCGGCTTTCTGGCAGAATCGTTTTCTGTAGGCACCAGTGAGGACATAGCTCGTAATTATATTCACATAGACACACTGTTGCTTGTCACAGGACCTGGACTTTTTAGTTTTTGAACAGCAGTGCTTGTCGGTGACAATCCGAATATCCTCCACACATTCGACCTTGCCGTCCTTGATCTTGTTGACATATCGGCGCAGAGTGTACTCGCGTTTGCAGTTACCTCTTGGTCCGTAGTTCTTGCGTTTGATGACAATCCAACGATGATCGCAGTTGCATGTTTCGCGAATCACTTTGGTTGGTTTATTCACGCACTTGCACTCATGATGCTTGTAGCCAGTGGTCTTAACAATGCGATAGTTCTCTCCACCAGTTTTTGACTTGTACACACAGCCGCTTCTCTCAACTTTTTCCTTTGGACATGGCTTGACAACCTTTCGCTTAACGCTCTCCTCTCTCCAGACGCAGCTGTTGGCCGCCCTGTCCATCGCCCAACGCATCGTAGTTGTTACGTATGTATTGTCGTTAACGCATTTTTTCGTTTTGAGAACACCTTTGCAATAGCAGAGTTTTGATTCTTCCTTGCATACCTCTGTGCATTCGCAATTCAGTAGATGCTTCCGGCATGCGGTAACCTTTCTAAACCCGACAATACCACCGTCAGATTTTTTCTTGAGGCATTTTCCACTCTTCTTAATAAACTTTTTGCCACTGCACGGGATTGGAATGTCCTCTCGTTTGACGTGTTTAATGCATCTGCAGCCATTATGGCTGTAGGATACGGTCGTCTTCTGCCAACGCATTGGCAGCTTCAGACACCTCTTGAAGGTGTGAGTCTTCTTGCAAGGTGTGCAATCGCATCTTTTAGTGACTGTCTTTGTTTTGCATTTACACTTGATAATTCGTGTGATTTCCTTAAGATGAAGCTGCTCTCCTGTCAGTGGGTCGCATTTAGTTTTCTTTGAAACAACTCCTTCCTTGCATCTAACTGTCCGCTTAAATACCTTGTGATTCTGGATGCACTTCGTGCGCCAATCACCTGGTTTGCGGTACAGATGGCAAGACCACTTTTGAACTTTCCAAATTCTTCCTTCAATGCACTTCACCTTCTTTCCGACGCGACATCGCGGTGGCAAGCAGGTTACGCACGGCTGAAGCTTAGTCCACGTGCGCTTAACGCAGTTGCAGCGTCTAACATCGTAGCGTGTGAAAGTGACCGTTTCAATGTGATTCTTTTGGTCGCAGTTAATGCTTCTGGAAATTCCGGCCTTACATTTAACAGGAATTTCTTTCTTCGTGATTCGCTTGCAGCAGGCCAGCTTGTCTCCGCACAAGCGATAGTGTGTTGTGTACTCGACGTAAGCGTCGCCAGCCTTATTGCAAACGCGCTTGCTATCGCCCTCTGGCAGCGGCAGATTTCAGTGCCCACCTTTATCACTCGCTTCGTGCATTCGCAGTTATTCCACACGTAGAAAGACTGCATGATAGTGTAGAAGCCCGATTTTGGGCATTCCTTCTCCATACGATATTCTCTTTCTCGCCTTCTGCACTTCGGCTCAGCCGGAACGACCTTAGATGATTCTCTTCTGACGCACTTGCGCGAGTTCTTGATATACTTCACTGTCGTGAGTCTCCAGTACTTGTTTTTATAACAAAGCTTGTTTTTCTTCTTGCAGATGCACAAGCATGGATAGCGAATTTCGATTCTATTTATCTCTTCGCACTTCATACTTTTGTCGGGATAGCCAGACGATGTTTTGACACCGTAGAAGACCTTCATCATTACTCCGTAGACGTTTTTAGTCGGATGACAGGATTTCTTTGTCTTCTTGCATGTATTCTTCTGAATTGTTTTTGGTGGTTGACATTTGTACGGGATTCGGATGAACGAATCGTTTGGCTTACAGACGCAATTGGAGACTCGGTAGATGGTTTTCTTGAAAAGCCGCCACACGGATCCATCCGGTGTAGATAACACCTTAACTAGCTTTACTTTGGGTGCGCTGCACTTCACCTTGGTTTTCTGTACAGTTTTCACCTTCTTGCAGGACTTGCAGCCAGGGATGTAGTGATAAAGGTAAAAAATCCTGATATCATTCTTTACACAAACTGCCTTTCGGTGTGGCTTCGGACAACAGCTCTCGTCGACAAATCTGCAGGTCTTAATGCGCCGCGAAGAGTACGAGCACTTGCAGTTGCGAATTCTGGGTGTGTAGCGCATCAAGTGACGGACGCACTTGTTTTTGAACACCCAACCGTCAGGTCGCGAATCGCAGCTTACTGTTTTGTACTTCTTAACCACCTTCTCTTTGCAGCGGAAATTTTTAAGAATATATGTCCTGGAGATGTATGTGAGGTACTTGTTTCGACGGCACTCCACTTTGTGACGGGCCTTTTCGCAGTTGCAGCTGCACTTCAGATTGCGCCTCGTCTTTTTTGGCTGCAGCTGACGAACGCATTTGCAGCCTCGCGGAACCATCTTGTAGTAGAAAATGTTGAACTTGCATCCGGTCTTTTTGCCGCACTTCTCATAAGTGCTCTTCTCCACCCTAGACGGATTGCACTCTGAAAGTTAAATCGAGCTAATGCTGACTGGAAACTGTACTGTTGCTTTAAGCTTGAGACGGGATCTTCAGTCTAATAGTGTTTCTACTAAAGGGCTTACAAAAAAGACTAAAGCTTACCAACTTTCTCCATCGAAGTCGAGCTGACAACAGTTCTGCAAATTGGCGAGTTCTTGTTTCGCTTAAGCCTGTACTCAAAGCTCTTAGTGATGTATGTCTTTCCGCCGTCCTTCTTGTTGCACTTGCGAACATCCTTCAGTGGTTTTCGGCATAGATCGCAATAGTTGCTGCAGAGGGTCTTTTGCGTCTTCTGTCGCTTAATGCAGCGGCACTTTACCGTCTTGAAATAGATGCGATTCACCAACCTGTAGCCACAGTCAGCGCTCTTACGATTTCCAATGCAATCGCCCTTGATCTTGTATGGCGAAGGGCACTGCACAGGAATGGTTGACCTGTCAACGCGATCGACGCACTTCTCTTCTTCATCAAGGACGCTGTTAATTGCCTTGATCTTCCAGAACCTGTTGTTGACGCACTTCTTTTCTTTGGTGGACTTTTTGCAGCCTGAAATATTTTTAATCAGAAACAGAAAGGAAATAATAGAAATAGAACAAAATACGCAGGAACCAATCGCTCACAAAGGCTACTTTGAGGGTTTGGGCTCAGTCTACTCAGCTGCGTGCTAATCCGGTTCAACTTTCAGAGGTGGCGGTAAATTTGCTAGCCCAGTATCAAAACACAATACGTTTTAAAAAATCTTTAAGTGCACGAGCAAGCATGCCAAAGTAAGTACGAGTGCTTGTATCTCAATTTCTTTGCCAAAAACTTACAGCATCGTCTCTTTTTAGAGACCTTCACGGACTTTTTGCAGCTGCAGTTAACGGGATTCAAGGTGTAAATCACGTCCCTGTACGCTTTCACGCACTTGGTCTTCTTGCGGCTGCAACGCTTTGGTGGCACTTCGTATCGGTTCTCTTTGCATTCTAAAATTTTTACAACCAATGCAACGAGTTTCTAGGTAGGCGATTGAAATTTTATAAATCATGCATTAAAATATTTGCCACGCGTCACTTACGGGCTTGAACCACGGAGACTACGCTGACAATTTGTTCGCATTGCTTCAACTTGGCGTTGAATTTTTTGTAGTACATTGTTGTCACCCAGTTTCCGCGCTTGTCGCACTTCTTGCTTTTGCGCTCCTCACGATTGCAACCGCAGCGCTCCCTCTTTGGAACAATCTTGGACGAGCATTTGTGGTTCTTGTCCGGTCGCCTCGCGTACATTTTCCAGTAAATTGTGCGGAAGTTGTTGATACAATTAGTGCGCCTCTCAATGTAGGAGATGGGACACCGGCAGTGGCCAGAAATAGTTTTCACTGTGTGAATGCAGCGACAGTCCTTCTTTCTGTAGGTTGTAATTGTTTTTGTCCAAACACCGTCTTCTCCTTCCTTGTTGTTACAGCTTTCCATCACTTTCGTCTTCGGACAGATAGTCGGCTTTTTTGTGCGTCTAGCAAGAGTCCTAACGCATTTGTACGTTGGAATGCGCACCTTACCGAGCTCAAACACGTACCCGTTGAATGAAGTCACGTAGCGGTAGTGCTCCGTTACAAAAACGTTTGTGCGCTTGTTGCATCTCGCTGGCGTGCTGAAGCCGCTCTGCAGGCAGCAGTTAATGGCATGAGCTTTAACGTGTACTGACTTTTTCTTGCACTTGCAAGCCTTCAATTCGTTGTAAATGACGATATTGTTTCGAGTACAGGTCTTTCGGTTGAGGGCTCCAGGCACAAGCTGCGGATTCTCCGGGCAGGAGACGGGATTTTCCGAGACCTTGACTCGTCGGACGCAGCCGAGCTTGCCACCAGAATGGATGTATTCAGTTATCGTGCTTCTCCAGATTCGACCGTCAATACAGTTAGTATTCGATTTGTGGCTCTTCTTGCAACGACAGAAAATCAACTTCCTTCTTGTTCTGGGAACGCAAGTACAGCTTTTGGGAATACGTATGGTCGTTTCATCCAAGTGGTAGAAAGCGTAGCCGCGCTTCACCTCGCAATCGCTGAGTCGCTTTGTCCTCGGTTTGTCGCAATCAACCTTATTCCTGTCATATCGAACTCGGCAGACACACTCATCTTTTACGGGCGTACAGGTGGTGAATTTCGTCACCTTGGTGTTTGTCTTGGCGTCGCAATAGTGCTTTCGTGAGTTTTTGCAATCTGAAATTGTAAAGTCAAAGCTCTTAATATAGAATAATAACACTAACATATTATATAAACTGTTACTAAGCTGGACCTACTACATTATAACTGCTTTCGAAAATGCAACTTACCGCAGGCTTCTTTCTTAAAGCAATCTTTTCTGTGCTTGCAGACACACTTTTTGACGTAAGGCACCTGCCTGCAAACGTTTCGCTTCTGATTGATGCAGTTGCCGCGGAAGACAAGGCCAGTAGATTCGCACTCTGGATTTGCATCATTAAGGTGTTATGGCTTTAAGGAAAAATAGCTAGGAAAATAACCAACAAAATAAAACTTACCGACGGGAAATCGTTTGGTGGTCTGCTTTCTGATGCATTGGTTGATGCATATGCGCTGTCCAGACACTTTTTTACATTTGGTCTTCATCACCTCATATTCATACGTGTACATAAAGCTATCGCCTTCGCATCGCTTGCTCTTCAAAACTTTGTGCTCCTCATCCGGGGTGCACTTGCAGTAATCCCTGCCGATGAAAATCTGCTTCTTGTAGTCGCAGCTCGGTAGGCCAGTTTTATCGTAGCGCATGGTGCCAATGACAAGGTACACTCGTCGGTAGGTGTCGCCATCGTCGCAGCTGCCCGAATAGCGGATCTTGTAGCCACAGTGGCAGGGCCTTTTAACTGTCTTTTTAGATGTTACGCACTTGCAGCAGTCGCGTCTTCCGCGCCTGATGATGAACTTCTGCATTGGAATCTTCATGCCCGACTTGTACTTTGGACACGATCCCACAGGAATGGCTTTGTACTTTTCCTGGCATCGAATTTTCGGTCCAAGCTTGGTGCTAACTGCCTGTGTACAGATATTTGGCCTGTTTTTGCGCGTCTTCAGAACCTCGTAAAAGTTCTTTGTCACGATTCTGCCAGCCAGACAATCGCACTTCTTTGTATTGCGCTTCTTAGTGCAGCAGCACATGTTTTTGTAGCGCTTCTCCCTGTGCAGCTTGCAGTGACATTTGCGTACGCGATACCACTGCTTGACGATGTAGTTAAATGGCCGTCGACTGCAGCGCTTTCGGTGGGAGGAGCAGCTCCATGGAGAATAAAATTGCTTGAATCTGGTGCAGGCTGAAATAAATTGCGTTAAAATTTAGAAATGAGTTGTAATTGTTAGGAAATTCCGGTTTCCATGCACAAGTAAGGGACTAAGTAGACTATACTTACGGACAGCGATCACTTTAGCCACTTTTTTCTTTGAACAGTTGTTGCTGACTTCATCAACCGACCAGATTAGAATGTTCTTCACCCAATACTTGCCCGATGAGTGGCAAACAGTTTTCGATGTCTTTTTCGGGCAGCATCGAATCTTTTTAACTGTTTCCTCGTTGTCGACGCATTTGCACTCCTCAAGTCGGTGGGACCTTATGGTGATTATCTGATAAGCTGGTTTTGCGCAACGCTTAGGCACTCGACCCTTGTGCACTGTCTTCTTCTTGCTGCAGGGTACGGTTTCCGTCCTCTTCTCGTCCCGAGACCGGCAGTAGGGCTCACCGGACTTGGGCTTGATCAACTTGTGGCAGACTCGACGCATCACGTTCATGTTGTTTTCGCATGAAGTCTCCCATTCTCCGCACTTCGGGCACGCTGAAATAAAAAAAATATTTTAAGCTTTTTCGGGATTTAAACCTTGAGTTAAAGTGTTTCAATTTTAATAAGATCTACGCTCGTATAAGAAACTCACAGCACACGTATTTCTTCACATCTGTCTTGGTGTCACATTCGCAAGTCGGCTTGTTAAGGTACCTTACTCGGGTGGTGATGGTCTCGTATCCGATGCCGCTTTCTTTGTCTACTTTGCATGCACTTCTCTCAGCCGGGAATCGCTTATTGCATTTAACAAGTGGGTGTACGATGTTTTTCTTGGATACTTTGCAGGTAAGAAGCTCCGGCTTGAAAATGTGCGTTTCAATGACGGTGACATAGTGGCCTGATTCCTTGTCACAGTACTTAAACTTTGTTGGCCTCTCATTGCAGCAGCAGCGCAACTTCTCAGTTTTTGACTTTGGCACACAGTTCATGTTTCCTTTATTATCGGTCTGGGCTCTGTAGGACACGGTGACTTTGTTTCGCATGCAGGTTTTCTGTTCATCGCATTTTCCAAGCTTGACTTCATCCTCAGGACAGTCACACTTTTCCTGGACGATCTTTTTGCGTACAACAACGCACTTACAGTTCTTAGCATCGTAGTACTTCAGTTCGACGTTCCGCACTCGAAATCGATAGCCAGCTCGACGGAAGCAGACCTTGCCGTTGCGTGTTTTGAGAATTGTTCGGACAGGCTTCGTGACGCACTCTAAAAGTTTCATTGGTCAATGAGAATGACCGATCAAGTTAAGATCTATATGAGGCGTACTAATTGAGATAACTAATCGATAAGCTTGTAGCATACCGATCTTTTTTTGGCGACGGTCAATAACAGTTTCTTGACAGATCTTCTGCTTTGGTCTCCACGTTTTTTGCACGATTTCTTCAACCCAAGTGTCATCGTTGTGGCAGTAGCCGCCCTTATTCTTGATGAACTTCAGCGGCGGGTTGCAGCCGCACACACTCGTAGTTGTCACTGTGTAGGTGTGGCACTCGCAGTTGCGCGGTTTCTCGTACTTTGTGGTTGTAACTTCGATCTTGGTCTTCTGATCGCAGGACACGCTTGGCTTGCCAATGGGCTTGCTAGAACAAGCTGAAAGGGGAGAATCCGAAAATTGTCACTTAATGCACTTTTTTATTAGTACGAATAACTGACCATGAAATCAATATTTGTTGCTCTACTTACTGACGGCCAAGCCACTCTTCTCGGATGTGCGTCGGACGCACTGCTTGTTAACGATGACGCACTTGCTGACAGTGGAGAACCAAGTATTAGACTTCTTGTCACAGTAAGGCTTGCTAACGTCTTTGCACTCCGGTCTGTGCTTGCAGCACCAAACTCCTGTGGTGTACTCCTCCATCTCCTCTTTGTAGCCTCGGTGGCACTTGCACCCAATGACCTTGGCATACGGAATGTACCGAATGCGCAAGCAGTTCATCTTACCACCGCGACCGTCGGGTTTATTGGGAGGCTTGACGCAGGGCACGCGAACTGGCGGTGAGTAGGACTTGGACTTTTCACAATTTTCGCCACGAAGAGTGTATACAGTCACTTTGGTTACCAAGAATTTGTCTTTGCGGCAAATCTCCTCCTTTTTGGTCGGTGGACATTGGCACCAAACAACGGCGACAAATTCTCTTTTCGTTTCGCAGGCGCAGGTATCGGGATTCAAGTACATGTGCAAGCTGTATTTAACTCGACGGTATTTCTTGCACTTCGTGTACACAAAACGTTTCTTCGGGTTGATTGGAGGGCACTGTACTCCCTTTGCCTCCTTTGTTTTGACGACGAGGCACTTCTTCTTTTCAGGCTTCCATGTTCGCGTAATAATATAGCGATAATAAATTTTATTCTTGCAGAACCACTCGCCAATCTCGCGTGACTTCTTGCAACAGTCGCACTTCTCGTGACCAATGGGCTCAGGCAACTTTCGCGGCACGCACTGGCAATTCTTTTCCTCATTCACCCAGCCAAAAATGGGTCTGGTGCATTTGTTACGTCTGTTACACGGGCCTCTTGTTCTCTTAACGATGTCTTTCTTGCAAGATAGGGTCTTCATTTTCTTAATTTGGCGCTTCACACATTTGCAGCCCTCAAGGCGTTCGACAGCATAGTAGCTAATCGTCACTTTGTCGTCCTGGCAACGGGAATATTTGAAGACTTGCCTGTCGGAGCACCAGCACTTGCACGGCTTGCGCTTGATCTCGCGCTCGACACAGGTACAATCGGCTCGTTTCAGGACATCTTTCTTCGTCGAGTAGTAGATGGTGTCAGTGCGACGGTTCTTGCACTTGTTCTTTGTTGTCTCGAATCTAACCTGATCGTTGCAGACTGTAAACAAAAACGTTTGCAAGAGATGCACATTAGAAGGATGACCTGTTTAATTTTTATATTTTATCTACTCACTTTTCGGCTTAGATCTGAACTTTTCCACTTCAGTGCAGACTCGATCGCCGTTTTTGTTAAGCTCCATGACGAACTTCGTGATTTTTGTTATCCAGTTTCCGTCTTTGCAGTCGGGCTTCGCCAAAATGCGCTTGCGACATTCTGTCAAATGCAGAAAGTTAATTGATTTGAATCAGTGCAACTAATAGTCAGATTAAAGAAAACAATGAATACTTACTGCAAATTCGCCTTTCAACGATTTTTTTGTCAACTTCGCAGCGCTCTTTTTTGTCATTCCATTTACGAATAATGGTAGTGATTTTTCGGTAAGAGTGCAACGTCTTGGGGTCCTCGTGACAGTGCTTGCCAGTTCGAGTGATGGTTTGGCACACTGTAACCAAGACAAAGTTTTTTAACTAATTAATATTTCTGTTAGTTTAAAATGCCTTACTTTTAACCTCTTGTAGCCATCAGAGGATATTGTCACTCACCGCACGGCAGAACAGTGATCTTCTCGTCCGTTTTGCAGGTACATTTGGATTCGACAACCTTGCTAGTGTGAATCGTGACTTGGTAGTGACCTTTGTAGCAGTCGGTCTTGGACACTTGCTTTTTCTCTGGCTTGCAAGTGACTGAACGAGTCTGCTTCTCTTCTTCCCTCTCGCACACCTGTGATTTCTCGTTCCACCTATAGAACTCCCAGGTAAGAATCCAGTTTCCTTGGCCGTCGCACTCGTGGTCGACCTTTCTGCGCTTCTGCGGCTTGTCCTTGGGGCAGCCGCATGGCTTGAAGAAGTAAGAAGACCGTTTAGTGCAGTGGCACGCACGCAGTTCGAACCAAATTTTCTGGTAGCGCTGTCGCCTTGTGCGAGTGTTGCACCGGCCCACAGGCAGGACGCTCTCGTCGCGATTGCAGGGCACGTCACTGCCGCCTGCCATGCTGCGTTTGACGCAGACGGACAGACCGTCGCGAACTGTGATGTAGTACTCGAACGTCTCGTAGTACCAGCGGTTGTGTCGGCAGGCCGGGTGCTTCTCGTTGTGCTTGTTGGTTGGTTGAATCTTAATGTTCTCGAGGTCACAATCTGCATTCGAATTTGGTTAAGAATTGAATAATGCGCAAATGAAGAACAATTGCAAAACCAATTAATTATTCGATCGCAAACACGTACTGCAGCGGTCCTCTCGCTCGTCCACCTTCACCCAGCCGCATCGGCAGGTTCCGTCAATACGACGAAAGTTAAACTGAGTTGTGATTCGGATGCCAGTCTTCTTGTTACAGCTAACTTCGATTCGATCTCTCTGCGTTGGACAAGCTGAATTGTTGCAAAGGTTGGTGTTTTGTGTAATTTCTATTTTTAAATGATCAAAAACGTCCATAACAAAAAACTTCCTTTTATTTTGCAAACTTACTGAACTCTCGCTTTCTCTTATAAGTTTTCGGCTTGCACAGACAGCCTGACTTCTTCTGCTTCGTCACCGTCCACTCCAGGTAACCAGTCATACCGTTGCATCGTTCCTTGGTTTTGGTGGTCTTCTTGGGGCACTCTGTAGTTATTAGCAATAGGTCGCTTAATTAAATTAAAAAGACTCATTTACGCTCGTAGTCTACTAACCATTACGTGCTAACAATTAATTTTAAAAGAAGCCACAAGAAAATAAAAAAACTGTCTAGAAATTTTTACTTACTGCAGTGGCATTTGATTTTTTCAAGCTTCTGCTCTTTACAAACGCAGTTTTTCATGTAGAACCGGCTGAACTTTCGTGTATACATAAAGCCCGACGTTTTTCCAGACATACAGGCGTCGTAATTGTTGAACACCTCCCGTCGGCGGGTCACCTCGCATGGCTCTCGCCTTCGCTTGGTGTTCACCTGCTTGTGGCATCGGCAGTTGCGAATCACGTAATAGATGTGCACGTGGGCGTACGTGTTGGTCTCGTGCTCGCATTTCACAAAGGACTTGGATTTCGGACAGCGACACTTGCACGGCTTGACTCGGACTCGCTTTTGACATTTGCAGTCTTTAAGAAAGACTCTTGTCAGCACAAACTTCTTGATGTTTTTACCATCCGAGCAGTGGACAACTTTTTTTCGTCTTCCAGTCTTGCAGGGAATCGGTACCAATCGCTTTATACGCTTGCGGCAGCACTTCTTGTATTTTTTACCGCACAGGTACTGTCGGTTGATGTAGTACTTCCAGTACTTGCCAGACTCGTGGCAAACCGGTCCGACCTCTTGCTTTTCGTCGGTACCAGGTCCGTTTGGTGGCCTGTAATGGATAAAAATCGAGCAACACGTATGCTATGAATGCTAGAGTTAATAAAAATTGAAGCCTGATTATGGGTCTAGAGAGTCTAGAACCAGCGAAAATCTCATCTCTTTAGGTCTCACTCAGCCTTAGAGGGACAGCAAAACAAAAATTAGGGATCTTAACTTTGGCACCGGAAGGGAACCAAAAGCTAAGCTCCAGGCCATATACAACCGCTAGTCAATAACGGGCGGACCTTTTCAATTCTATTATTTCACGAGCGTGCACTCATCATATCCAGCTTCCATTTTCGAACTAAAGCTTGCGATTATTCTCTGTTCAGTAGCTTTAGAAATATTAAAACAGGTTAATTGAAACTTTACCTGTAGTACGGCTTGCAGCAGCAACGCGATGGAATTCGGTTCACCTCACGTGCGACGCATGTCTTGCTTACGTCATTCCACGAGTAAAAGTAAGTGACGTAATACTTCTTGCAGTTCACAGAGCAGCGTCCCATCTTGTTTTCGCAGTTCTTTGGACACGGAATCAACTCCTTATTCTCCTTTGGAACGCATTCCTTGCAAGGCTCCAGCTCTGGCTCAACTCGTGTTCGGCAGGCGCACTTCTTGCGGTAGGTGATCTCCTTGTACACCCGGCGGTAGATTGCTCGGCCGCGTTTGATGTCGCACTTGCCCTTGCGCTGAAGATAGCGCGGCGCCTTTCGGCAGTAGACTTTTCGCGATTTGAGCGTCTCGCCGCATTCGCAGCGAGCGTTGGACGTGTTCGCGTCGACCAATTTGCAGTGCGGTCGGTATCGTACGAACAGGCCGTAGTTCGGCTTGTCGATGCACTCCTCCCGTTCGGGCTTATCGTCGCATCGGCACACCTCGTACCATTCGGACTTCTGCTTGACGCACTCTCCACTTTCCGAGTTGTGCACGTAGGAGATCCGCACAACCAGCATGCGATAGTGAGATTCGGCCTTCTCGCACTTTCCAGTGCCGTACTCCTCATTCGGCTCGCGAATGACGTACGGCTTTGGACAACAGCAGTAGTTGTCTTGGTACACCTTCTTCGCGTTTTTAGTCTTGCAGTTGCAGTCGTCGTCTAGATAGCCTTCCTTGTAGTTGTACCATCGGGGCGGCCAGTTTTTGTCCTTGGTAGTTGGGCAGCCAATCAGCTTGCCCGACTTGTCCTTGTCGCAGGTGTAATAGGCAATGCGTTTGTAGTTGCAGGCTGAAAGCAATTAGGAGCAAACGTCAAGTCTTAGTGCTGCTGCTCATAACTATTTTAAACATATTTTCTTTCAGAAAAAGTGTTACACATTACACAATGTATAAAAGAAGAATCTAAATGTCTTCGAGGTATATTATTAACAACATTCAATGTGGAAAATTTAATATTTTTTCCTATGGTCAAGGGCTTATAGTCAAGGTAATAAATAAGATTGTAGTAAGGCAACCGGAAACATTTTGCAGAATAAGGGAGCTTCAAAAAGGCAAATATTGCACCTACGTCTCTTTTCCGAGTGCACGATAGGCGACTTTTTGGTGCAAACGCCGTCGCCGTACTTGTCCTTGACCAGAATCTCCGCCTTGTAACGGATCACCAGGCGCTTGCCGACACGGTCGCAGCGGCGCGAGATTTCGCACTCATCCTGACCGATAGGGTCAAGGCAGCCGCAGCTACAATCGAATGTCTTACTGTGGCAGCTCTTTGAACAGGCGCAATCCACGGGTACCACTCGACAAATAGTGCGGGTGTACGTTGACTGGCTGTTGGAGCCGCGAGGGCACTTGTCCGATGGGTTGTAGGTGGGCGGCGGCGACTGGCACTTGATTCGCTTCACCTTGTTAGACTTGACCAGGTCGCAGCGCTTGCAGTCCTTGCTGACTCGCTTCTCTCTGTACATGAACACCTTCGTGTGGTTATTTTTGCATTTGACGGAGTGCAGATATTTCACCTTGCCGTTACGGAAGGCGCAAGTGCAGTCCTTGGTAAACTCTTTGACCTTCCGGGTGCAATAGATGCCAACGCGGTGCTGTTTGATCTTCTCCATCACCCGCTGTCCGGTGCAATAGTTACACGGTTTCTTCTCTACTACCTTGTTGATCACCTCGCAATCTGGGAAAGTAAAATAAAATTAAATGTTTCAGGAATGCAGTGAGCAACTTGGCACAACGCCCACAACCAGTGCTGAGACAATTCTGCCCAGTCCGCTGGCTCCTGAGCACATACGCTCGTACAAGCACGCCAATACTGTTTGCGAGCACGCACTCATCCACACGCTCACACAGAGTACAGTCTCTGTGCTCTCTGTGCTCTGGGCCCTCACGGGGCCCGCTCAAGGTTTGTCTCAGCTATTTTTCTCTCTTCTCCTCTCTCAATCCCCCTCTTCTCTCTCCTCTCTCCCCTCGCTCCTCTCCCCTCTCCTCTCTCACCTCTTCCATCCTCTTATCTGCTCTCTTATCTCTTCTCTGATCCTATCTATCGCCTCTCTTATCTCTCATATTCTATTTCTCGCCTTTCCTTTCTCACCTGACTCGCAGTCATGAGCTGAATTCTTTATCTAGCCCTTAAGTAAAAAAGTTTCCCGGCCCCTGATGTATGCAAGATTCCCTTAAATAATAATTCTTCTCATTGAATTCATTGACAGCACTGCAAGACTTACCTCCGCAGGGTTCATAGTAGAACACCGAAGACTTTGTGCAGACTCCCGAGACAACGGACCTGAAAACGGTTGTCTTGGTAACTTTTCGAACCATTCGCGGAGACTCGCAGTTGCCTCGATCGTAGTGACTGCCTTCTTCCGGACACTGGCACGACTTCCAATGACAGGTGAGTCCGCAGAACTCCTTGTAGAAGCTGTCCTCGCATTTTCCTGCTCGTTTTTTCTCCAGACAGGTGTTGGTGGCGATCAGATCGACGCATTTGTCTGTTTGGACAAAATTTTAAATCAAAGTTTAAGATCCGAAACCAAGCCATAGCTACAGGTTAACAGCATTGACACTGAAACTTACGCTTCTGACACATGTTGCAAGTGAGCCGACAGTACTTGTACATCACCTCCGGCTCGCTGCTGCACCGGCCCTTTAACTTCCAGCTGGCGCAGTCTGACGGGCTGCGAAGATCGGCGCATTCTGCAAAGAGAAGAATAGTTTAACTTGAGACGAACATTAATTAGTCACATATTTTTTCAGGCTAACTTCATACTATGCAATTTCCAACTCCGATTCGTTACTACATGTATGTGATTGTACAGTATAAATACAACAGTCAAGAGCCAATCTGAATCATTGAAGCTAACTACAATCTACCTATAAAGCTATCGTTGAAGCTGGCTATAATCTATCATCAACGATAGAAAATCACGCCCAACAGTACTACTATATCAGTAGACAGTGCAACACTCACGGAGACAGCGACAGTCCTCCTTCTTGACGCACAGGTTACCGTCCAGCACGAGGCCGGGCTTGCAGAAGCAGCCCTCGCTGCGCATTTGCGGACAAGAGTTGACGCCGAAGAACAAGCTCTCGCAGGTCTTCTGACAGGTCTTCCTGTTGGACTCGTAGCGCATTCCGCTCGGGCAGCGAAGCGGGCAGCCCGCTGCGCTGCGCCAGTCCTTGCTGGGGAAGCCTTTGCTGGCGCAGATCTCGGCGGCAGCGGCGTAGCTCTGGCAGCGGGCCTCGCGGATCAGCGATTTCCGGGCGAAGTGCGAAGCGGCGCACATGTCCTGCATGCAGTCGCTGAAGAAGCAGAGTTTGGAAAGTATTTGGACTGGTGGGTCTACGCATATTCATGTCGTAAGTGATTATAGTAAAACCATGCTGTTATTTGCCTTTCTCGACAACTGTTAATATTTCAATGACAAAGTTTTCTAGACAGCTTCAGGCACTATCTGGAAATCAAGATGATAGTAGACCCGCAGCCATAGCCATGCCCATCCCTCTGACCCCTGAGCCCCGAACACACACACGCGAATACGTCGGCAGTCATACACTCACAAGAGGTGCACATCGGCTATGACTTTCTTGTCACCAGACACGGACACACTTGGTGTCTGCAAGGTTAGCCCTCATCAGCATCATACCCGTACAGCAATCCGACGTGGGCGACAGCTTTTCTACATCTCTAAACAAACTTGAGTTATTTCCATCTGTCTATCCATTTGTCTAGCTCTGAATTTGAAAATTCCCCTGACTCACGTGTAGTATCTGTCCAGGCTAAGGCCGCCATTCTTCATGCACCGACGGAACGGGGAGGCGGAGTTGATGAGACTTTTGCAGGCCTTCATGGCTTTGGACATCTGGGCGGAGCTGCACCGGACAGAGTTCGGGCCGCTGCAGGATTTCGAGGTGCCGGGAGCCAGGTAGGAGTTGCCGATCAGGGTGAACTTGTTCTTCATTCCGCTCACGTTGCGACCAGACGCAGTTCTGAAAGCGAACGATAATAAAGCCAGTAGTATTGATGCAAGCTTTAGCATGCTAAATCATACATACAGGTAAACTAACGTATCCTCATAATCGTGGATCAGAATAGAAAAGTAAGGGAAGAGACGAGGCTGCAAGAGTAAAAAATAGATTTAGGACAAAATTTAGCTACGAGCGTTGTTACTTGAAGTGTGCAGTTCATCGCTTTCATCGGATCCAACAAGTGTTGCCGGCAATTAACTTTTGCGTCGCGTTTCAATGACATCAACTCACCTTAGGTCATTCCGCTTGCCGTCGCAGTTGCCGCAGATACCAGACAGCTTGTTGCGGTACCTGGCCTGCACCTTAATGATGGCCTCGGCGTCGCCGTCAAAGGAGACGCGGATTCCGCACTGCCTGGAGTGGAGCACGATCTTGTTGCCCATGTACTGCACCATCACATCCGGTTTGTGGACGCGATAAGGCAGCCCGTGGAACACCTTGCCGATGTAGAGGCGCCGCTTCTGGGACAGCCGGTAGGCCTTCCCGTTGATGTTGACGATGAGCTCCTCCAGGTAGGTGTAGGGACTGCCGCCGCGCATGCGGTTCTTGCCCAAGATGCTCCATCTGCAGCCTTTGCTCGCCCCGCTGACCGGCTTGGTTAGAACGTAGGTGCACTTGCCGAAGAAGTGCATGTTCTGGCCGTCGAACGAGACGTAGTGCGGATCGCCGCTGATGTAGCATCGGCACGCAGACTCGGAGTCTGCAATGGGCATAGAGAAAAATTCATGCAATCAAAGTGTTGGCGAACTATTGGTCCCAGTAACCTATAATGCTACAGAGTCGTTAACGATGCATTTTGTTCGATTCAGCAACAATTTCCAGCAGCTTACCAAGGCCGCAGCGGCGTGCAACCCGCGATTCACGCTTGACGCAGTTGCCGCTCGTGCGGTCGTAGCCGTAGTGCACCGTAGTGGTGACCCGGCGCTCCTTCATGCATTTTCCTTTCTTTGTGTAGCTTTTTGGACAGAGCTTGGTTGGCGAAACCGCCGACGAATATTCGGTTAGTAGCGCCAGAGTGACTACCGTCAGCAGGAAGATTCCTTTGAGCTGTTTGGGGATTGAAAAACAGTGGAGCGTCATCAATGACAAAAGCTACTTAGCTAAGACTTGGCTGACGAAATTGTTGCATCGTATTATTTAGTTAGAGACTGAATATACTCAAGTTTCTATCGAAGCACTACTTGATCTACAAACTGAAGACATTTTGAGTCTGATGCAGCTCAACAACTTGATCTACAATCTACTAACTGATGAAACTTTGAGTGTAATGGAACTCAACAACTTGATCTACGATCTACAAACTGAAGACATTTTGAGTCCAATGCAACTCAACAGCTTGATCTACAAACTGAAGACATTTTGAGTCCAATGCAACTCAACAACTTGATCGACAAACTGAAGACATTTTGAGTCCAATGCAACTCAACAACTTGATCTACAAACTGAAGACATTTTGAGTCCAATGCAACTCAACAGCTTGATCTACAAACTGAAGACATTTTGAGTCCAATGCAACTCAACAACTTGATCAAAAAACTGAAGACATTTTGAGTCCAATGCAACTCAACAACTTAATCAACAAACTGAAGACATTTTGAGTCCAATGCAACTCAACAACTTGATCAACAAACTGGATAAATGCTGATTCCAATGAAACTCGAAAAAATGATAACCGGAATACATTTTGAGCCCAATGCAACGGATCTAATGCTACCTGAACTACAAACTTGATCTAGGAAAGCATCATATAGAAGCATAGAAACTTACCCCTGCCATGGCTGCAAAGGAGATTCCCAGCTGAAGAGAGTGGATAAGATAATATTAACTCGCTGGTTTCTTGCTGGCGCGCAAGAGTCGCAACTCTCTGAACGGGTCTGCGGGGCGAAATAAATGCCGACTTCAGGAGCGCAACCACCTGTCGCTGGACCGCCTCCCCAGCCGCGCTACCAGCATAGCGACAGACCATGAGCTCCCACTCCTGTCTGCCTGTTGAAACCACCAGCTCTGGGGAGCGGCGCGGAGTGACTCCTCGCAGCAGAGGAATGGGCGTGTGGTTGCGCTGCTCATTGAATCGATTCCGATGGTCGAAACCCGAGCCGAGCCAAGGTGAGCTAAAAGCTCGAACCTGGAGTGCCAACAGTTCCCCCGAGCCTTCATTTTCTAGACACCATAAGGCTGATTGTAGTTTTTTCAGTTTGGAATAGCTCGTACAACAGGTAGACAGACAAACTGAGCTGAAAATGGTTTCAGTTTATAAATGAACAAGTTCTCCGTATCTCTATTACAAATTATTGGATTTTGAATGATCGACTTGATGGTCTATTGATTTCTACGTTAGAAAAGTAGAATGTGAAACCAAGTTTATAAATATTGGTTTAGCCAAGCCAAAGTTACTATGAGTTTACTCAAACTACGATGTGGAACATCATATAATTTGCTGTATGTAAGCCGTTTCGCGTATCGAAAAGGAAGGGGTTACGGAGGAGCTGCTTCTCCAGATTCTGGTGCTAGGTCTCCTTGGTTGAATTGCGCGACGAGATCATGTTGGGTGGTCTTCCCATAGTCCACCGTCTCCAAACCCACCGTCGCCCCCCCCCCCCAGCAACCGGCTGCGGCTCCTAGAAGCAGCTACGATCCGGCAATTATTCACCGACGTTGCCGTCTGCCGCGCAGCCTAACTCAGCGCTATCCGCCAGGGTGACCACCCAAACCGCCGTTCAATATCTCATGGAGCTGCTGCCTAGCTGGACAGTTAGTCAAAGCGGGGCAGGTGATTTCAAAGCTCCAGCTCTCTCTCTCCCTCCCCTCCCTCTCTCTCTCTCTCAGAGGGAGGCAGTTTGGGGGAAGGGTCCGCACCGACGGAGCTCCACAGTGACGAGCTCAGACGCAACTATGCCCGGCTTGGGCTTCGATCTGCAGTAACTGCGCGCTGTATCGATTCGGAGCGTTTGCTGCATTGAGAGAGGAAGAGAGGGAGGGAGGGACAAGCTTCAACTGCAAACCAATAGCCATTTTCAGTCAGACCACTGCTGGTAATGCTGGTTAGCAATGCTATAAGTCTTCAATCGAATGGACTTCTATGCATGTAGAATAGGGATATTTCGTTAGATTAAATGACTCCTTTTGATGGCGGTATGGCTTTTTATGACAGGAGTGGCTCCATAGTCTCTCTGAGCCGCCCCTCCACCCGCCCTCCCTCCCTCATGCCAGGCATTTGCCTCTGTCAGCAAAACTTCATTCCCATACTCGTAATCTTCCGAAAGTCTCTAGTCTGCAGGTCTGCAAGTTTCAGTAATTAGACTTAAATTAGACCAGTTAAAGTCTTTTTAGACCAACAATTAGACGTCTACTCAGAAAATCGTAAGAGACAAACAAATAAAGAAATCATTTTAATTTTAAAAAATTACAAACGTGCGATAAGCGCGATGAAAAATTGCATTTTAAACGGTATGAAATTGAAGCACCGTATTTCTCGAATCATAACTTAATAATTATTGCATATTTCAGGGCTAAGTCAGTGTTAAACCAAATATCAAATTATTGAACATTTGTTAAGCCGGGACCACTGAACATCTGCGACGAAATCTCAGCGATTGACAGTGAGCAAAGCAGCTGAGCCACGTCCAATAAGTCTGAAATGGTTTCCAGTGGCATCGCGTGTCTTCTGCGACTGCAAGACAGCCTTCTGGCTTCTTCTGCACATCGAATCTGGCAATTAAATTGGCAAACACGGATGTCACAGTTTGGCCACTGCCGCATCCGAGAACGAGTCCAGTCTTGGCCGACACGGAGTAGTGCCTCAGACAGCGCTGCTCAGACCACAGCCGGCCTTCTGCCGGCGAAACCTGATGCTGTCTGTTAGCTGAGCTGCACAGATCGGCTTTGTTGCCAACCACGATAATCTCGAGGCCGGATCGTCCGCAGAGCTGGAGGGCTGCTAGCCGGACGTCGAGCTGGCGAAGACTCTCCCGATTGGTGGCATCGTACACGAGGATGGCAGCGGAGGCTGTGGCAAGGTGACGACTGATGATGCTAGGCCAGAATCGTGCTCTACCAGATGTGTCTACAATCTGGCGGGGGGGGGGTAAAACGAATAGCTAGTTAGTCAAGGACAGAGTAGTTCCCGGTAAGCGCGTCTGACTCTCGTCATAATTAAGGGGTTGACGTGCGATGCTTACTGGGGGAATTGCTGAGATGTCAAGGTTTACTGGGGGAATTGCTGAGATGTCAAGGCTTACTGGAGGAATTGCTAAGATGTCAAGGCCTACTGGGGGAATTGCTGAGATGTCAAGGCTTACTGGGGGAATTGCTGGGATGTCAAGGCTTACTGGGGGAATTGCTGGGATGTCAAGGCTTACTGGGGGAATTGCTGGGATGTCAAGGCCTACTGGGGGAATTGCTGAGATGTCAAAGTTTACTGGGGGAATTGCTGAGATGTCAAGGCTTACTTAGGGAATTGCTTAAGTATCAAGGCATATAGGATTCAAATAAATAATTTCCATTGCTTGCTTACTGGGCGCCCCGACGGGGGGCACTAGATTGCCAGTTATAGCTGAGGTTTCGAGGCTTTAAAAGAGATTTTTGTCTTTTAATGATGCGAAAGTTTGACTTGAGTTTAAATGGCCACAACCCCCTGTCGATGATCCCGAGCGGCAGTTGGCGCCGCAGGCACCAAATGAGGGCTTGCGGCGCCAAAATAAGTGTCTGTCTGAGGCGCCAAAATGAGTGCCTGCGGCGCCACAAATGAGTGCCTGCGGCACCAAAATGAGTGCCTACGGCGCAAAAGTGAGTGCCTGCGGCGCTAAAATGAGTGCCTGGGCCCTGCGGCGCCAAAATGAGTGCCTGCGGCGCCACAAATGAGTGCCTGCGGCCCTAAAATGAGTGCCTGCGGTGCCAAAAATGATCGCCTAAAACACCGATTATCAAAATAACGCACATGTTGGAATCTAGTCAGGTATTCATGTAAAACAGACATAAGTCAATAGGAAAGTGTCTGAATCTTCACCTGAACATCCGCCTGTCCATCCGCCTTCTCCAACGGATGCGAGCTCGCTTCCACAGTTGGCAAGCTGTAAGCAAGAAATTTACCAAAAATCAATCGATTCACTATCGCAGTTTTGCCAACACCTGAGTCACCCAATAGCAGAACAGTGAAGTGTCTTGGCTTTGAGTTGAATTGTATGTCTTCCATATCGAGCTAATAGAACTGCTTTCAATAACCACTCTGACTGAAAACTTCATGCAGCTTTTATTTATACAGCGCAGCCAATTTTTATAAACAAAAACAGATTAGCAGTATAAATGACTCACCCCACCAACTACTTTAAGAGCCTGCTTTTTATTGCTCAACTTTGATAAGGACGGGTGGGGCTTGAAATTTTGTTAGGTTATTCACAAAAGCATATACGGTAGATAACAGTTATTGGGGCATTGCGTCTACAAGCATGGAAGCTCTCAGATCTCTGATTGCTAGGATTCTGTGTGGGAGTAAACACGCCAAATATAGGTAAATAAAAACTCACTGAATCTATTTTTAGAAACAGACAGGAAAACTATTTCCGAACAGAATGAGCAAAAGTTGCGCCAGTAAAATTGGAACTCTTGGTGCCAGGTAAGCGTCAAATTTAATTGAAATTACGCCAAGTTATCGCTATGCAGTGGCGCCAGAGTTGCAGTGTCGGTGGCGCCAGAGTTGCAGTGTCGGTGGCGCCAGAGTTTCAGTGTCGGTGGCGCCAGAGTTGCAGTGTCGGTGGCGCCAGAGTTGCAGTGTCGGTGGCGCCAGAGTTGCAGTGTCGGTGGCGCCAGAGTTGCAGTGTCGGTGGCGCCAGAGTTGCAGTGTCGGTGGCGCCAGAGTTGCAGTGTCGGTGGCGCCAGAGTTGCAGTGTCGGTGGCGCCAGAATTTCAGTGTCAGTGGCGCCAGAGTAAAAATATGTCGGCCTGTTGCAGTAGCATAAGCACATTAGACACGCGCAGTACTCGTAAGTATTTCCAGCTAAAATTAACTGCAACAGGTAAATTTAGATTGCAACACGGAAAGCACTAAGAAAACTGCCGGACTACACGGGTTCGATAAGTTTATCTGATATTTTTTCTGCATTAAATATATAAGTGCAAAAGTTGTTCCTTGCCAAACGATGAACAAAATCAAGTCTCGAAAATGACTGAAATTGAAGCAGACAAAAGAATTTGCCGCCGTAACGAGGTAGTTCGAATCGCTCTGGTTGGTGCGAGTGGTGTCGGCAAGACTAGCCTGCTCAACAGGTACCTGAGCTGTTCAGAGACCCAGGCTGAGCCCACAATTGGAGTGGATTATCGACTAGCCCATGTGCGACTGGGTGACCACCAGGAGGAAACGGCTCGTGAGAGAGGAGTGGTGTGAGTAATGGTTTGATCCTCTAATCGGCATATCTTACATCAATCATTGGAGTGATAGCGACTCTAAATTGGGTGTCAGTGACTCCTAATTGATTGTGTCAGTGACTCCTAATTGATTGTTTCAGTGACTCCTCATTGATTGTGTCAGTGACTCCTAATTGTTGTGTCAGTGACTCCTAATTGTTGTGTCAGTGACTCCTAATTGATTGTGTCAGTGACTCCTAATTGATTGTGTCAGTGACTCCTAATTGATTGTGTCAGTGACTCCTAATTGATTGTGTCAGTGACTCCTAATTGATTGTGTCAGTGACTCCTAATTGAGTGTCAGTGGCACCATATCAGTGTACGGAAGGGCCTACACTAATTATCTATCAGCTAAGAGAAAGTTCACCACAATGTCGTATCCAGAGTCACCTGCCACCAGCAGATCTGGGACACCTCAGGAGATTCTCGATTCGCTGAACTCCGACGCGAATACTGTAGCGCAGTTGATGCCATCATTTTTGTCTACGATGTTGGCAGCTGGGACAGCTTTAAGCAGCTTGATGCAATGGTCCGATGCCAGGTTAGCGAAGAACAAAACGTTTTTGAAGAATTTCGGGCGACTATCATAGAGGATGTGAGAGTGACTCTCAGAGTGGGTCGAAAAGTGTTTCTTGGTGGGTGGGTGAGTGACTCTTATTTGGGGTAGGAGAGTGACTCTCATATGGGGTAAAAGAGTGACTCTCATATGAGGCAAGAGAGTGACCATCATATGGAGTAGGAAAGTGACTCTCATATGGGGTAATTAAGAGAGTTACTGTCATAAAGTGGTAAGAGAGTGACTCTCTTCTGGGGCAAGAGAGTGAGACTTATATGGAGGTAAGAGGGTGACTTTCATATGGGGCAAGAGAGTGACACTCATATGGGGGTAAGAGAGTGACTCTCATATGGGGGTAAGAGAGTGACTCCCATATGGGCAAGAGAGTGACTCCCATATGGGTAAGAGAGTGACTCCCATATGGGTAAGAGAGTGACTCCCATATGGGTAAGAGAATGAATCATAAGGGTTGGTGGAATGCCTCTGTTAGAGTGAATCTTACAAGTTTATGATTGGAAAATGGAAAACCGACTAAGAAGAATTTAGTACCCTCAAAAGGGCCGTTTTAATCATTGATATTTAATTAATACAAAGGACACGCTATTCTCAAATATCCAACAGGCCCCAAGCCACGCGCGTGTCAGCCTGCTGCTCGGCTGCAAGGCTGACATACCTGAGACCGAATCTCAGGTGGAGAAAAGCCGGGCCGCCCGGTGGGCCGCTGGCTGGGGCCTCGCCATGGGGCATCGACTTGCGTCCGCTAAATCTGGTCTGGGCGTGCGAGAAGCTTTCCTAGAACTGACTCGGCGCGTCTTGCGAGCTCGGGCGACTGCCGTGAAACTTGAAGTTGTCGAGTGCAACGAGAATGAACAAAGATGCTGGATGATGATGGGGAAGTTAAAATGCTTCTGCTGCCGCTCGGCTAAGAATCGGGACTGAAATGACGGACAGACAGACAGACAGACAGACAGACAGACAGACAGACAGACAGACAGACAGACAGACAGACAGACAGACAGACAGACAGACAGACAGACAGACAGACAGACAGACAGACAGACAGGCAGACAGACAGACAGACAGACAGACAGACAGACAGACAGACAGACAGACAGACAGACAGACAGACAGACAGACAGACAGACAGACAGACAGACAGACAGACAGACAGACAGACAGACAGACAGACAGACAGACAGACAGACAGACAGACAGGCAGACAGACAGACAGACAGACAGACAGACAGACAGACAGACAGACAGACAGACAAAGACAGACAGACAGACAGACAGACAGGCAGACAGACAGACAGACAGTTAACCCTCAGCTACCAATGCAAAAGATGCTTTCTAACTTTTGCGCTTTAAGTTGCGCACCTTTACAATTTTCAACGCGCATCAGTTAATACTGCGAAAGCTCAACGTTTTTTATTAATATGAGTACTCTCTGTACTCGTTAAACTGTTTTTACAGCCTCAATTGCAACAAAAACTGTCTATCAATAATAAAACTTTTTTTGTTTTTCCTCGTATTCTATGATTTCCATGAGCCTAATTAATAAAGTAGTATTAAAGACTGCTGCTGTATCTCGAGGTAGTAATTTTACTGCTGAGTGAAAGTTGCACTTGGTATTCAATCATTTTTTTCTCCACAATTACCGATTCAATACGCGGGAAAAACTGCTTTCCATTTCGTATTTTGGTGAAGAATTGAGTCGGTAAAACTCTTTCAGACATAAAAACTGGCGGCTGAATCTTACAAATAATTTATGATCCTTAGGTATGCCTGCGGTTGTTTGACATGCAGGAGACAAAATCAGATGGGCTATAATCAGAATGAGAGAAATATTGAAACAGAATTAGTTTGTTCGTTAGTTTGTTAGTTAGTTTGTTGGTTAGTTATTTAGTTGGTTAGTTAGTTAGTTAGTAAGTGAATGAGTTAGTTAGTTAGTTAGTTAGTTAGTTAGTTAGTTAGTTAGTTAGTTAGTTAGTTAGTTAGTTAGTTAGTTAGTTAGTTAGTTAGTTAGTTAGTTAGTTAGTTAGTTAGTTAGTTAGTTAGTAGTTAGTTAGTTAGTTAGTTAGTTAGTTAGTTAGTTAGTTAGTTAGTTAGTTAGTTAGTTAGTTAGTCAGTTAGTTAGTTAGTTAGTTAGTTAGTTATTTAGTTATTTAGTTAGTTAGTCAGTCAGTCAGTTAGTTAGTTAGTTAGTTAGTTATTTAGTTAGTTAGTCAGTTAGTTATTTAATTAGTAAGTTAGTGAGTTAGTTCACGGCTCAAAATACCTGAAAGCATCTCGTGCCGTCCCTGGCTGGCAGGCTGTAAATTTTTATTGGCCCCAAACTGACACTGGGCATTGCAGTCCTTTATCAAGGGGGGGGGGTTCATGTGCACCTGACTCTTCAGGCGATGTCGCCAGCAACAGCAGCAGAAACTCATGGAAGAATTATAATTCCTGGATGCAATTTTTTATCGGCATTGGTTTATTGCTGTGGCCGTTGTGCCTCCATCATCATAAAATAGTTAACAAGCCGTCATCATCCCAGGATGCTGTATGCCTAGAAGTTGCGGAACAGATCAAAGCGAAGTGGCGTGAATGGCTGCACTCCAGGTGCAATGGATTCAGCATACTGTTGAGAGTCAGTTTCTGCTTATTTAAAGATCATTTCTATTAGATGCTTTTCCTCCTGTGGCTGTTTTATGCGCTAAGATGACTCTTAGCCATGGACCAGAGTCTCGATTCTCTCGTATTCTCAACTGCTCAGGCTCCGCACGAGCGTATTGTCTGGCTCGCGGGTTTTTTACCATTTTGTTATTGTTTCTGCGCACTGTGGCTGCCCTCGCATCTCCTCTGCATGCTTTTGACTCGCATTCCGTCTCGTTCTGCGGTAGCGGGGGCAATCATATTTTGGGAATATGCTTTTATGAGCCCAGCAGAGCTGATCCCTCATCTCTTAGCACTCCCATGCACTTTTGCAGAACTAAAGTAACTAACTAACTAACTAACTAAATAACTAACTAACTAACTAACTAACTAACTAACTAACTAACTAACTAACTAACTAACTAACTAACTAACTAACTAACTAACTAATAACTAACTAACTAACTAACTAACTAACTAACTAACTAACTAACTAACTAACTAACTAACTAACTTAATAACTAACTAACTAACTAACTAACTAACTAACTAACTAACTAACTAACTAACTAACTAACTAATAAACTAACTAACTAACTAACTAACTAACTAACTAACTAACTAACTAACTAACTAACTAACTAACTTAATAACTAACTAACTAACTAACCAACAAACTATTTAAAAGTCACTATCCACAGGCACGAGTTGTCATTATCTCCAGTCCAGTTGTTAATCTCAAGGCATTCCCGCACCTATGCATATGCACCTTTATGTATTTGCCTGTAGAACCAATCATGATGCTGAGGATAAAATGGATAGAATGGAAAAATAAAAAGCATTCATAGACGGAACAGAGAGGTGAGGCAAGAGGGACGTTGCAGCAGGGAGGATGGGGCTGGCAACTCAGCCAATGCCTATCGTATAGTCTAATGGTCCTGTAATGGGCAGTATAACAAAAGTTGAGCTTTTAAAACTCATGCTGGCTTAGCTAGAGGCTATAGAAACAGCATAAAACTATTATATTTTGCATAAGCTCTAGGCGATTCATTGCAAGTTAAAAATCCAATATCATTATCCCAGACTGTGTTTCTCCAAGCTCTTTTTCCCTGCATTCTAATGAGATGGCGGCAAAGTCCGGGTCGCTTACCGAGTTGCAGAAGCGCTACACGAGCCTGTGCAAAGCTGCCGGAAAAGCGCCGATCCAGCGCCTTCTGCAGACAATCGACCAGGACATTTTGGAGCTGAGGGGACTGAAGATTAACGATCTGGAAAGCTTCACCTACTTCACAGCGTTGCAGGTGAGCAGACTCAGGTCGGGTCATTAAGGACATTCTAAAGTGGCGCCATTATTGACATTCTAAAGTGGCGCCCTTAATGACATTCTAAAGTGGCGCCATTATTGACATTCTAAAGTGGCGCCCTTAATGACATTCTAAAGTGGCGCCATTATTGACATTCTAAAGTGGCGCCCTTAATGACATTCTACGCCATTAATGACATTCTAAAGTGTGACGTCATCAATGACAATCTAAAGTGGCGCCATTAATTTATTGAAATTCTAAAGTGACACCATTAATGACATTCTAAAATGGCGCCATTAATGACATTATAAAGTGGCACCATTAATGACATTCTAAAATGGCGCCATTAATGACATTATAAAGTGGCACCATTAATGACATTCTAAAGTGACGTCATCAATGACAATCTAAAGTGGCGCCATTAATGACATTATAAAGTGGCACCATTAATGACATTCTAAAGTGGCGCCATTAATTTGATGACATTCTAATGTGGCGCCAATTATTTATTGACATTCTAAAGTGGCGCCATTAATTTAATGACATTCTAAAGTGGCGCCATTAATTTGATGAAATTCTTTAGTGGCGCCATTAATTTGATGACATTCTTAAGTGGCATGAATCGCATAACGAGTCCATTTGCCAATATTTATCCCCGTAGCCAAGGTTTAAACCAGGTGACTCAGTCGCATGCATGTGCACATGGGCTACTCTGCCATTCTCATCTTGGGATGCTTCATTACCATTTCAGTACAGCGTCAGCATCCGCAGTCTCTGCTTGGAGTGCAACGACCTTGGCAGCTCCGGAGCCATTCAGCTGGCGCAGTTTCTTCGGGAAAGTGTCAGCCTTGCAGAGCTGGTGAGTGAAGTCGCGTTGTCGAACCGAAGTTTCCAGGAAAAACGGCTGCTAAAAATAGCGCACTAGTAAACGTACATTTCGCGACGGAAATTCTAATCACGTGACCTCGGAGAAGCACAGTTCAAACTGGAAGTCAACTGACCTTGGAAAACACCTATTGGTGCTAAAAATAGCTCGAAAGTTCTAGTCGCTCTAGAAATCAAATAACCTTGACGCAATCACGATTTTTACGCCGCAAAAATAGCAAACCAGTGAACATGCATACTAAAAAGCACCGCGCTTTATCTGAAAAGTCAAGTGACCTTGGGAAAATAAGAATCGATGCTAAAAATGGGTGATGAAATCAATTGATCTTGGGGAATCACCTAGATTGATGCTAAAAATAGCTTCAAAAAGACCTGACTGGAAAAACTTCCGTAAGATCTTAGGCGTAAAAATACATGTACGAGCTACTAGCGCCAACGGTTCGCCTTCAGCCAATAAAAAAACAACTCAAAGCCGTGACCTTGGGAAACACTCCCAGAGTCTAAAAATAGCTCACTAAATTTTGCTAAATTATGGCAGTCAAAAAGTTCTTGGACTTTTGAGTTTGTAGCATTTACAGTTAATTAAATTATGTTTTGTTTGACACTACCGAATAGACAAACATTTTAGCAATATTCTGACACCAATATTTCGACATCATGTCTTTTAGATTTTTCGCAGTACTTCTCAACAAAGCCCACCCTTTCAGCTAAAATGAAAGATGCAGTACAGAAACAGCGCTCAATCGTGTTCTTTTTGCACTCTAAAGGCCATCGAGGTTCTGAAATCGTTCGTGACCTACAGTCAGTCTTTGGTGACCGTGCTCTCTCTCGCAGCACAGTTTATTCCTGGATCGAGCGATTGGCAAGCGGTCAGACACCTTGAAAGACGACCCTAGATGTGGTAGACCTGCAACATCAACTTCTCGAGCAAATGTGACCGTGCGCGCCAGCTGGTGCTTGCAGACGGGCGGCTCACTGTTGATGATGTGGCCAGCCTTCTCGGCATTTCACATGGCGCAGCTCATGAGATGCTGTCGAATGAGCTGGGCATGAGCAAGGTCTGTGCTCGATGGGTGCCATGCACGGCTGTTATCGCAGGAACAGAAGGATGAGCGGGTGAAGCAGTGTCATGCTCTGCAGGAGAAGCTGGAGAAGCTGGGTGAAAACTTTTGGCGTCGAATCGTTACCGATGACAAAATCTGGTTACCGCACTATAACTCTGAAACCAAGGCCAGGGCAGTACCAGCTGTCACCAAAACGATGGTAACAGTTTTCTGGGACTGTGAAGGAGTCATCTTCATTGACTACCTGGAGAAGGGCCAGATTGTTAACTCCGAGCGCCACATTGCATCCCTGGCTGGTTTGCAGTTGCAGCTGGTCAAATGCCGACCTGGGAAGCTGCATGCTGGCATTCTCCTGCTGCATGACAATGCACGGCTGCACACATCCCGAGCCACACTGGCAGAAATACGTAGAAAAAACTGGAGAATTCTGCCACATCCACCATACAGCCCTAATCTGGCACCTAGCGATTATCACCTCTTCAGTCCGGTGAAGGATGCCCTCCGTGGTGGGCGTTACAGCAGTGAAAAGGAGCTCAGGCATGACCTTGAGAAGTGGTTTAGAGGTCAACCGAAAGAGTGGTTCGCCGCTGGGATCAAGAAGTTGCCAGAGCGCTGCGATCGCTGCATTAATGCTGATGGAGATTACTTTGAAAGACTAAAAATTCAAACTGAGCAGAATTACCCTTCTGGTTTTATAAACCAAAGTCCGAGAACTTTCTGACTGCCCCCAAACTAGTCTATATCGCAAACACGCTACCCACCTGGCTTGTAGAGAATCAAGGACAATCAAGTGGGTGCTCGAGGTTTGGAATCGATCGTTCGCGCCCTGCTTGCAAATACAGTGGTCACCAATTTGGATCTTTCAGGCAAGGCATACTAAACATATTTCTTTGCTTTAGAATTGAAATTGTAGTTGATCAAAATGCGTCAACAAACATGAATATTTTTACAGGAAACAAGTTTGATCAACACTGCGGAAATTTGATCAGGCAACTGCTCGAGGCAAGTCATAGAGCTCGACACACTAACTTTAAATTTGCTTTGTTAAAAATGCATTCTTTCCATTTTTCATTCTACAGAAAAATTCTGCGCTTCACGAATTGTTACTAAGCAACAATCAGTTCGACTCAGCTGGAACTGTTGAGATCGCCTACGGTCTGGGTGAGCTGCTAGGGTAGCTGCAGTGCTCAGCTCAACTGTTCTCTAGCAGAACGAACTGCAGATTATACAGACAGAGACAGACAGACAGACAGACAGACAGACAGGCAGGCAGACAGACAGACAGACAGGCAGACAGACAGACAGGCAGACAGACAGACAGACAGACAGACAGACAGACAGACAGACAGACAGACAGACAGACAGACAGACAGACAAACAGACAGACAGACACAGACAGACAGACAGACAGACAGACAGACAGACAGACAGACAGACAGACAGACAGACAAACAGACAGACAGACACAGACGGTCTGTTGCAACGCACCCGCAGCGCACAACCGCTACCTGACCCTGCTAGACCTGTCCTGGAACCAGGTGAGGGCTGACGGAGCGATCTGCCTATGCGACAGCCTGGCTGTCAATCAAGAGCTGGAGACCCTGCTGCTCGCCAACAACGGGCTGAGCATCCAGGGCTGCAAGTCGCTGGCCAAATCGTTATTAAAAAATGACAGCCTCCAATTGTTAGACCTGGGCAACAACCGCATCGACGCCCGATGCCTGGAGTATTTGCTCAAAGGTCTGGCCGGTAACGTCAGTTTGAAAAGCTTAAAACTCAGCCAAAACCCTCTACCCGTGGACGTCTTGAATGCCTTTCTGGACAAAATGCAGAAACAGCCGACTATAGAATTACAATCGCTCGATGTCAGCGTGAGTAAATTTTGTTATACTGTTTGATATGTCCATTGCGTGAATGCTTCTTGGTCGGAGCTTTGTACAGTGTATATGCACCGTGTCTACATGCACTGTCTTAGTAGTGCCTGCCCGTCTTTCTCAGAGCTTTAGAGACGGGTGGACTGCTTTAAAACGTCTTTACCGGCTGATAAGCGCGTGAAGAAACGTCTCTAAGAGGCAATTAAAATCAGACTTATAACTGTCTCTAAAGCGCATTGAAAACGAAAGGATTCCTTTGAAACTTCTTTGATACGGCCATTTTTAGCGTCGTCTCTATGTACGTGCTTCTAGAACGCTTTAATTCCACCGAAAACGCTTCAGAACACATGAGAGCACCCCTAAAAACTAAGAGAGATATTGTCTCTCTTAGTGTGTCTGTCTGTCTTTGTCTGTCTTTCGGTCTGTCTGACTGTCTGTCTGCCCATCTATCTCTGTCTGTCTGTATATTTGAATGAGTCTCGCACTGCAGACTAGCAATAGTCTATGGCCACAACCCATGCCCGGCCGCCAGGGTCTCACGGTTGACCAGCAAACCATCCAATTGGCAAACAGCATCGGAGCTGTCCGAGCCTTCAGCCTGCTGCACGGGCGAGTGCTCCGAGGCGAGAGCAGCTGGCGGCTCTTCCGCGAGGGCCTGCCACAGGGAAGTGTCCTTGCCCCTCTGCTCTTTGCGCTGTACATCAACGACCTGCCTGACCACCTGCCGTCCGACTGCACGCCGTTCCTCTACGCCGACGACCTGGCCATCGCAGTGCAAGGCCTGACCGTGGAAGAGGCCGAGACGAAGGCGCAGGCTGCGATCGACGCGGTCTCCGACTGGGCGAACGAGTGGCGGATGGAGCTGGCGCCGAACAAGTGCGCCGCTTCCCTGTTCACCACCACCGCCGGAGAGGCCAGCCGTGAGCTGCGTCTGCGGCTGAACGACGCCCCGCTCTCGACGGACCGCCAGCCGCGCTTCCTCGGCGTCATCCTGGACCGGCTGCTCAGCTTCACGGCGCACGCCGCCAACGTCGCCGGCCGCGCCCGCGCCCGCTGCGGCGTTCTGGCGGCGCTGTCTGGCAGCAACTGGGGCGCCAAGCAGAGCGACGTGCGCCAGCTCTACACGGCCTATGTGCGGCCGGTGCTGGAGTACGCTGCCGGCGCCTGGATGCCGACGGCCTGCAGGACAGCTATCGACCACCTGGACCGGGCCCAGCGCCTGGGCGCGCGCATCATCACCGGGTGTCCACGGAACACCAGGTCGGAGGTGCTGGAGCGCGAGGCTGGATTGCCGCCGATGGCAGTCCGCGCGGAGATGCACGCTGGCCTCCTCCACGAGCGCGCCCTCCGGCTGCCGCATGACAACCCGCTGCGCGCCTGCGCGGCCAGCGTCGGCCCGCGCCGCCGCCTCCAAAGCGCCCGCGGCTGGCGCGAGACGGCGGCCAGTGTATGCAGCGCTGCGGGCCTGAGCGGCTTCCCGCGAGAGCCCGTCCACGCTATCCCGACGACACCTCCCTGGGCTGTTCTGGACTCTGTCACCCTCGGGCTGCAGTTGGCCTCCCCAACCTCGCGGGGGGACCTGCCGGAGGCCCGGAGAGCCGCGGCGCAGCAGACACTTGCCGCCCTGCCGCCCGCCAGCACCGTGATCTGGACCGACGGAGCGGCGAAGGACGGCATCCTGGACGGCGGCAGTGGCGTCCTGGTCGAGCCCAACACGACGCTGTGCGTCGCTGCTGGCCATGTGACGTCCAGCTTCCACGCCGAGTTAGTGGCCATCGCTGAGGCCCTTCGGTGGGTGCTCGCGGCCCCGGACCCGGCAGAGCTGTCGCCGGTCCGCATCTGCTCCGACTCCCTGAGCGCGCTTAGCGCGCTCGCGTCCGGCCCCGGGTCGACGGGCGCCACCATGATCGACGCCGTCTGGGGCAGCCTCGCCGACCTCGCGGCCCGGGGAACCTCGGTCCACCTGCAGTGGGTGCCTGGCCACGCGGGAATCCCAGGCAACGAGGCCGTGGACGAGATCGCCAAGCAAGGCACCACGCTGGCGCAAGGCACCGCGCCCGTACCGCTAGCTGCCGCGCAGGCTGCCGTCCGCCGCTACTGCCTCGCCCGCTGGCACCAGATCTACAACGCGGCGGCCACCGAGGCGGCGAGCACGAGCTCGCTTGCCTGGCACCTTGCCTGCACGGCGGGCCGCCTGCCGCCTCAGCCGACAAGCGACCTCACGCGGCGGCAGGAGCGGCTGATCTGCCAGCTGCGCGCCGACCGCTGCCCGGCCCTGCGGGGCTTCCAGGCCGCCATCGGCGTTGACGTGGCCCCCACCTGCCGCTTCTGTGGCGATGGAGAGGAGACGGCGGCCCATCTGCTGATCTCCTGCCCCGCCCTGACATCACACCGCTGCCGCCTCTGGGGGCCAAGCCCGGAGCCCGCGGCAGTTTTCGAGAACTGCGTCGCGGTGTTGAACTTCCTCGGGAAGGCGGGCGCCATCTGACGCCCGGTGCCATGGGCCCTGGCCCGAGCACGCCCGAAGAAGAAGAAGAAGAAGAAGGCGAGAGCAAGACTGAAGAAGATCTGCAAGGCTTGAATGACGATCCAATGACAGTAAGTGGCTGGTAAATCGATACCTCTGTATTAAAAGACTTCATAAACGTAGCTGCATGGTCGTTTAATAAAACTTGATGTAAATCCTCTATTCTGACAGCTTCTAATGGAGTTTATGCGAATTAAAAATCTTCGACTTATGGACTTCTTCATGAATCTGGACAGCAGCAACACTAAATCGGTGTCTGGCAAGAAGTTTAAAGAAGGACTGAAGGTACGTTTATGCGTTGTCAAGGGCTTACATCAGATTAAGTCAGTAGACGGTAAAGAAATGGAAATATAGCCAGCGGAGTGTATGAAACATAAATATGTTGAGTGGATGCTTTATAGAAGTCGAATAATGGTTAGTGGAAGCCTCCAGATTGTCAGCGAAGGGTATAGAAGCCTAATGATTGTCGGTGGAGGGTATAGAAGCCTAATGATAGTCAGTGGAGGGTATAGAAGCCTAATGATAGTCAGTGGAGGGTATGGAAGCCTAATGATTGTCAGTGGAGGGTTTAGAAGCCTAATGATTGTCAGTGGAGGGTATAGAAGCCTAATGATTGTCGGTGGAGGGTATAGAAGCCTAATGATAGTCAGTGGAGGGTAAAGAAACCTATAGAAGCCTAATGATAGTCAGTGGAGGGTATAGAAGCCTAATGATAGTCAGTGGAGGGTATAGAAGCCTAACGATTGTCAGTGGAGGGTATAGAAGCCTAATGATAGTCAGTGGAGGGTATAGAAGCCTAATGATAGTCAGTGGAGGGTATAGAAGCCTAACGATAGTCAGTGGAGGGTATAGAAGCCTAATGATAGTCAGTGGAGGGTATAGAAGCCTAATGATAGTCAGTGGAGGGTATAGAAGCCTAACGATAGTCAGTGGAGGGTATAGAAGCCCAATGATAGTCAGTGGAGGGTATAGAAGCCTAATGATAGTCAGTGGAGGGTATAGAAGCCTAATGATAGTCAGTGGAGGGTATAGAAGCCTAATGATTGTCAGTGGAGGGTATAGAAGCCTAATGATTGTCAGTGGAGGGTATAGAAGCCTAATGATTGTCAGTGGAGGGTATAGAAGCCTAATGATAGTCAGTGGAGGGTATAGAAGCCTAATGATTGTCAGTGGAGGGTATAGAAGCCTAATGATTGTCAGTGGAGGGTATAGAAGCCTAATGATAGTCAGTGGAGGGTATAGAAGCCTAATGATTGTCAGTGGAGGGTATAGAAGCCTAATGATTGTCAGTGGAGGGTATAGAAGCCTAATGATTGTCAGTGGAGGGTATAGAAGCCTAATGATTGTCAGTGGAGGGTATAGAAGCCCAATGATTGTCGGTGGAGAGTATAGAAGCCTAATGATTGTCGGTGGAGAGTATAGAAGTCTCCAGAGTGTCAAAGTCTAACTCGGCTCCCCCCTCATCCACCCCAAACACCGCAGAGTCTGGGCTTCCCAGCGTCTCAGCAGTGCCTGCAGTCGATTTTCATCATCCTGGACAGGGACGGTGACGGTCAGATCGACATCACGGAGCTGATGGGCGGCATTCGCAGCTACAAGCGCAAGATGCACCGAGTACAAGAGATGGAGAAGAAGGTGCCCTACGAAGAGACCCTGATCGGCCGGGTGAACATCAAACTGGAGCGGGCGCTGGAGCAGCAGCGAAAGCGGCAGGCGGCTCTGAAGGCGCACCTAATGCAGGCAGCCGCCGCGGCCGACATGGCCAAGAAGTCTAAGTAGGAACTGCTTTACAGTGCTTGCTAGTTCGCATAGCTGACTCCTGCACAGATGTGTGCAGCTGAAATGCAGCTTTAGAATGCAGCTCTTTGAGACAGATGGCGCTTTCCTGGTTACATCTGCGGCAGACAGACAGACATACAGACAGACAGACAGACAGACAGACAGACAGACAAACAGACAGGCAGACAGACAGAGAGACAGACAGACAGACAGACAGACAGACAGACAGACAGACAGACAGACAGACAGGCAGACAGACAGACAGACAGACAGACAGACAGACAGACAGACAGACAGACAGACAGAAAAGCAGAAAATAGCAATTTAATAAAAGATTATTTTCCCTCTTGCGTCACACAGATCTATCCGATAAATAAATTTAAAATCGACATGAATTTGTTTATAAAAGTATAAAAGTGGCTATTCGAATGAAATTTGAAAAGTCATATAAGCACTTCATAAGCATGAATTTATTTATGAGCTCGCGGCTGGGTGCAGAAATGCAGTAGGAACTGAGATGAACTGGATCGGGAATTATTTATCAGCTGCACTGAAAGACAAAAATTTTACTTAGCGCTAAAAGCAGCTTCGAGTCGCTTCGAACTCGCCGTGAACTGAGTTCCGAACTTATTTAAGCTCAAACGAAATTTGGCTAGCAATCCTCGTCGAGTCATAGCAACCAGGTAGCAACCGGTTGCCATGGGCGGAGCCACTCGCCTCAGCGGCAGGCTAGACAATGCTATTCGATAAACAGTCGAGTCAGAGACAACCAGACTGTGCAGCACCAGGCAGTCAGGCTCGAGGCTTCGGATTTCGATGCAGCAGAGCGAGCTGCCAACAGAGATCACGTGACCATCAGAGATGCTGACTCGATCTGCAGGTCCTTCTTCATCACAGTCAATTTTCGAATTGTCATCCGTCTGCCAAAGCCGATGACAGTTAAGCCAGGGATGATGGCTGAGGATTGCGGCGCAGGACGGGCCAAGGCGGAAATCCGACACGTGATCTGGGGAGTAGCAGACAGCTGATGAGGCTGAAGCTGATGAGGCTGGAGCTGATGAGGCCGGGGCTGTTGCAGGGTCCAAGAATGTCACCTGAGAAGGAAAGCGTTTAAATAATCATTTTAATCTGTTAATGAAGTAATAAAAGTACGAGTACTCAAATGCCCAGTACGTTTGTTATAATATTCAATACTAAGACAGTTCTTAATGTACTGAAACGGAGCTAAGAAAATCCTGAATGGAAGCTACAGTGGAAGCTACAGTGGAAGTTACAGTGGAAGCTACAGTGGAAGTTACAGTGGAAGCTACAGTGGAAGTTACAGTGGAAGCTACAGCGGAAGCTACAGCGGAAGCTACAGTGGAAGCTACAGCGGAAGCTACAGTGGAAGCTACAGTGGAAGCTACAGCGGAAGCTACAGTGGAAGCTACAGTGGAAGCTACAGCGGAAGCTACAGTGGAAGCTACAGTGGAAGCTACAGTGGAAGCTACAGCGGAAGCTACAGTGGAAGCTATAGTGGAAGCTACAGCGGAAGCTACAGTGGAAGCTACAGCGGAAGCTACAGCGGAAGCTACAGTGGAAGCTACAGTGGAAGCTACAGTGGAAGCTACAGTGGAAGCTACAGCGGAAGCTACAGCGGAAGCTACAGCGGAAGCTACAGTGGAAGCTACAGTGGAAGCTACAGCGGAAGATACAGCGGAAGCTACAGTGGAAGCTACAGCTACAGTGGAAGCTACAGAGGAAGCTGTAGCGGAAGCTACAGAGGAAGCTACAGCGGAAGCTACAGCGGAAGCTACAGCGGAAGCTACAGAGGAAGCTACAGCGGAAGCTACAGTGGAAGCTACAGCGGAAGCTACAGTGGAAGCTACAGTGGAAGCTACAGCGGAAGCTACAGTGGAAGCTACAGCGGAAGCTACAGCGGAAGCTACAGCGGAAGCTACAGCGAAGCTACAGTGGAAGCTACAGTGGAAGCTACAGCGGAAGCTACAGCGGAAGCTACAGCGGAAGCTACAGCGAAAGCTACAGTGGAAGCTACAGTGGAAGCTACAGTGGAAGCTACAGTGGAAGCTACAGTGGAAGCTACAGCGGAAGCTACAGTGGAAGCTACAGCGGAAGCTACAGTGGAAGCTACAGTGGAAGCTACAGTGGAAGCTACAGCGGAAGCTACAGTGGAAGCTACAGCGGAAGCTACAGCGGAAGCTACAGTGGAAGCTACAGCTACAGCGACTCAGAGAATGACTCCCTGTGACTCAAAGCAAACAGAGACTCACCTGTCCAAACCAATACAGAGGCTTAGGCGCCGGTCGCCTTGACAACCGAGCGCAGGCGGCGCAGGTCTCGTCTGGCTGGCGAAACGCCACTGCTAGGCGCAGCAGGTCGCAGCCGCGGGCCATCACTCCCGAACGGGTGTGGCCCAGCCCCAGGCAGTGCAGCAGTTCGTGCAGAACGGCGCCAAGATCGGCGCTTAGAGAGGCGCCCAGAATGCCGGTCTGACCGGCGCTGAGGTCCATCATGTCGGCTGGCAGGCTGTCGGAGCTGCCCAGGGCGGCCTGCCAGCCGCTCAGCTCAGTTGGCCAGAAATGCAACCCGCAGGTGCCGCACAGGGCCAGGTTGCCCGCGCCCAGATTCACGTGACCGGGAGAGCAGGACAGCAGCTCGGCGTGACTGCGGGGTCTCCGGCTGTGATTGGCTGGCCGGGTGTACCGGCTGCAGGAGAGAAAGGCCAGCCACTTCACCGACTGCAGGTCGCCTGGGGAGTTGGGGAGATAGGTGGATAGATAAATAGATAGATAGATAAATAGATAGATAGATGGATAGATAGATAGATAGATAGATAGATAGATAGATAGATAGATAGATGGATAGATAGATAGATAGATAGATAGATAGATAGATAGATAGACAGATAGATGGATAGATAGATAGATACATAGATAGATAGATAGATAGATAGATAGATAGATAGATAGATAGATAGATGGATAGATAGATAGATAGATAGATAGATAGATAGATAGATAGATAGATAGATAGATAGATAGATGGATACATAGTAAACAGAAAATATCACCTTTTGCAAAAGTACTCAAAAACAACTTTCATTGTTGGATTTTTAATCAAATTTAATGGCGTCCCATTGTTCCGTGATTTGAATATATTGACAATGGCAGTCGAATCATTTCAAATTAATACCCATAAAGCTCATTGAAAGAATGAAAAAGCCCAACATTTTCAGAGATAATGCAGTGCGAAAAAACTAAACAGAGAAAGGGCATGTTGGAAAACTATATTAGAGGATTAGGATTTGGGGATTCGGAGCATTGGGATCTGGGGATTCTGAGCATTGGGATCTGGGGATTCTGAGCACAAGGATCTGGTCATTGGGATCTGGGGATTTTGAGCACTGGGATCTGGGGATTCTGAGCACTGGGATCTGGGGATTTTGAGCACTGGGATCTGGGGATTCTGAGCAATAGGATCTGGGGATTCTGAGGATTGGGATCTGGGGATTTTTCGGGACATTTTTGACACCCGCGGGCTGATGCAATTACTGACACATTCTCACCTGGAAATTTCTTCGCCAGCTCCTGAGCCAGACGAGCCCACAGCATCGCGGGCTGCATCCGGCGAACCTCATCAGCACCTAAGTCAACCGTCACAATCTCCGGTGACAAACAACGGAAACTTCCCGGTGCAATAGCTGACCCGAAATGATCCCCATTGTCAACCAGCTGTTCAGCATAAAGCAGTTCGGGCAGCAGACACTGCAGCAGCTGGCAGCCTGATCGAATTCTGGACAAAGCCGACGATGTCAAACAAATATCTACGTTTGATAAGTCTTTGTCCAAGCTATCAACTGGCCTCTGATAGTGACCATTGTCACCTTTGCACACAATGTACACAGGTCTGAAGCAATACGGTGTTCTCTTATCAGCTATAGCTTTGTTAATTCTCTCTAGACAGTTGTCAACCACTTCAAACTGTTGCATTGTGTGGCTACAGGACACTTGGACTTGGTTGCGAGCGCCAGCAAACACTGACACTGGCAGTTTGAAGACCCCGTGCACCAGACGTGATCTGCACTCGTACCACAGTCGCCATGAGTTGCCTTCGCCTGATTTGCTACTTAAACAATAGTGAACCGAACAACTAACAAATTTACAATTGCATAACGGCTGACAGACGCCTTTTAACAGTGCCACGCAGCCGCGGCATGAGCACCAGGACTTATTGCTACTACCCGGATGTAGACTGGTAAAGTAGAGCACCATAAATTACTCAGCAGATCCTGTCAATAATCCTGAAGTTGAGGGAATCACGTATAAACATTTCTCAAAGCTATGGTGCAAATCATATCCTAAACTGACTACTGATAAGAATTAGCCCAGAAGAATTTTATGGGGTGGGGTATGAGGTGTACATTATCTGAGAATGGGGTGGGGTATGAGGTGTACATTATCTGAGAATGGGGTGGGGTATGAGGTGTACATTATCTGAGAATGGGGTGGGGTATGAGGTGTACATTATCTGAGAATGGGGTGGGGTATGAGGTGTACATTATCTGAGAATGGGGTGGGGTATGAGGTGTACATTATCTGAGAATGGGGTGGGGTATGAGGTGTACATTATCTGAGAATGGGGTGGGGTATGAGGTGTACATTATCTGAGAATGGGGTGGGGTATGAGGTGTACATTATCTGAGAATGGGGTGGGGTATGAGGTGTACATTATCTGAGAATGGGGTGGGGTATGAGGTGTACATTATCTGAGAATGGGGTGGGGTATGAGGTGTACATTATCTGAGAATGGGGTGGGGTATGAGGTGTACATTATCTGAGAATGGGGTGGGGTATGAGGTGTACATTATCTGAGAATGGGGTGGGGTGAGGTGTACATTATCTGAGAATGGGGTAGGGTATGAGGTGTACATTATCTGAGAATGGGGTGGGGTATGAGGTGCACATTATCTGAGAATGGGGTGGGGTATGAGGTGTACATTATCTGAGAATGGGGTGGGGTATTAGAAGTACATTATCTTAGAATGGGGTGGGGTATTGGAAGTACATTATCTTAGAATGGGGTGGGGTATTGGAAGTACATTATCTGAGAATGGGGTGGGGTATGAGGTGTACATTATCTGAGAATGGGGTGGGGTATTAGAAGTACATTATCTTAGAATGGGGTGGGTATTGGAAGTACATTATCTTAGAATGGGGTGGGTATTGGAAGTACATTATCTTAGAATGGGGTGGGTATTGGAAGTACATTATCTTAGAATGGGGTGGGGTATTGGAAGTACATTATCTTAGAATGGGGTGGGGTATTGGAAGTACATTATCTTAGAATGGGGTGGGGTATTGGAAGTACATTATCTGAGAATGGGGTGGGGTATGAGGTGTACATTATCTGAGAATGGGGTGGGGTATTAGAAGTACATTATCTTAGAATGGGGTGGGTATTGGAAGTACATTATCTTAGAATGGGGTGGGTATTGGAAGTACATTATCTTAGAATGGGGTGGGTATTGGAAGTACATTATCTTAGAATGGGGTGGGTATTGGAAGTACATTATCTTTAAATGGGGTGGGGTATTGGAAGTACATTATCTTAGAATGGGGTGGTTTATACGTACATCAAATGATTTTTAAAAAATCAATAAGAATGGAAAATAATTGATAATTTTGGGCAGCAAAAAACCAGGCTACAGTTAATTCATCGTTAAAAAATTCTGGTTATGAAATATATATTTTACCTTGTCTATTCATTCTGCAAATTTCTTCAGTCCTTATTTTAAGTAACAAAAAACAATCAGGACGTGAAAGTTTAAAAAGCGAATCAGGTTTAAAAATTAGACAGACAGACAGAGAGATATAATTGAGCTTGCACCGCTGGGAAGAGGAAAATTTAAACAAATGTTCAATTATTATTATTATTATTATATTCGAAGAGAACACGCTTGCTAAATTGCTCTATTATCATAGAAATTATGAATTATTAAAGTTTTGCAACACTAGTTAAATAACAACCAAGATAGGCAACTTAAGAATAAATATGGATGATGTAGGAGTATTTAGCAATTTTAAGTGGAGTAAAATTGCAGAACCCAACTGTTAGTAACTTTCTAGCTACTCACAGCTTTAATCCACAGGGTGGATTAGTGGCGATTCTCATGGATTAGGGGCGATTCTCAAGGTGGATTAGAGGCGATTCTCAAGGTGGATTAGAGGCGACTATCACTGCGGATTAGTGGCGATTCTCAGGGTGGATTAGTGGCGATTCTCAGGGTGGATTAGAGGCGACTATCACTGCGGATTAGTGGCGATTCTCAGGGTGGATTAGTGGCGATTCTCAGGGTGGATTAGAGGCGACTATCACTGCGGATTAGTGGCGATTCTCAGGGTGGATTAGAGGCGACTATCACTGCGGATTAGTGGCGATTCTTAGGGTGGATTAGGGGCGATTCTCAAGGTGGATTAGAGGCGACTCTCACTGCGGATTAGGGGCGATTCTCAGGGTGGATTAGTGGCGATTCTCAAGGTGGATTAGAGGCGACTCTCACTGCGGATTAGGGGCGATTCTCAAGGTGGATTAGAGGCGACTCTCACTGCGGATTAGGGGCGATTCTCAGGTTGGATTAGTGGCGATTCTCAGGGTGGATTAGAGGCGACTCTCACTGCGGATTAGGGGCGATTCTTAGGGTGGATTAGAGGCGACTCTCACTGCGGATTAGGGGCGATTCTTAGGGTGGATTAGGGGCGATTCTCAAGGTGGATTAGAGGCGACTCTCACTGCGGATGAGGGGCGATTCTCAGGGTGGATTAGTGGCGATTCTCAGGGTGGATTAGAGGCGACTCTCACTGCGGATGAGGGGCGATTCTCAGGGTGGATTAGTGGCGATTCTCAGGGTGGATTAGAGGCGACTCTCACTGCGGATTAGGGGCGATTCTCAGGGTGGATTAGTGGCGATTCTCAGGGTGGATTAGAGGCGACTATCACTGCGGATTAGGGGCGATTCTCAGGGTGGATTAGTGGCGATTCTCAGGGTGGATTAGAGGCGACTCTCACTGCGGATTAGGGGCGATTCTCAGGGTGGATTAGAGGCGACTCTCACTGCGGATTAGGGGCGATTCTCAGGGTGGATTAGTGGCGATTCTCAGGGTGGATTAGAGGCGACTCTCACTGCGGATTAGGGGCGATTCTCAGGGTGGATTAGTGGCGATTCTCAGGGTGGATTAGAGGCGACTCTCACTGCGGATTAGGGGCGATTCTCAGGGTGGATTAGTGGCGATTCTCAAGGTGGATTAGAGGCGACTCTCACTGCGGATTAGGGGCGATTCTCAAGGTGGATTAGAGGCGACTCTCACTGCGGATTAGGGGCGATTCTCAGGGTGGATTAGTGGCGATTCTCAGGGTGGATTAGAGGCGACTCTCACTGCGGATTAGGGGCGATTCTTAGGGTGGATTAGAGGCGACTCTCACTGCGGATTAGGGGCGATTCTTAGGGTGGATTAGGGGCGATTCTCAAGGTGGATTAGAGGCGACTCTCACTGCGGATGAGGGGCGATTCTCAGGGTGGATTAGTGGCGATTCTCAGGGTGGATTAGAGGCGACTCTCACTGCGGATTAGGGGCGATTCTCAGGGTGGATTAGTGGCGATTCTCAAGGTGGATTAGAGGCGACTCTCACTGCGGATTAGGGGCGATTCTCAGGGTGGATTAGTGGCGATTCTCAGGGTGGATTAGAGGCGACTCTCACTGCGGATTAGGGGCGATTCTCAGGGTGGATTAGTGGCGATTCTCAGGGTAGATTAGAGGCGACTCTCACTGCGGATTAGGGGCGATTCTCAGGGTGGATTAGTGGCGATTCTCAGGGTGGATTAGAGGCGACTCTCACTGCGGATTAGGGGCGATTCTCAGGGTGGATTAGAAGCGATTCTCAGATTGGATTAGTGGCGGTTCTCAGGGTGGATTAGTGGCGATTCTCAGGGTGGATTAGTGGCAATTCTCAGGATGGATTAGTGGCGATTCTCACGGTGGATTAGGGGTCAAGGTGGATTAGGGGCGATTCTCAGGGTGGATTAGGGGCGATTCTCAGAGTGGATTAGAGTCGATTATTGAATTGCTATAGAGAATTTGCGGTTATGTTGATAACTTTCTAATAATGCATTAAATATTTTTCGAATTTCTTTAAAATACCCACCGGCATGATTTTTAGTAAGCATATAAGCAACGATTAACAGTTAATAGATCTAAAATATAACATTCGTGAACACACATATATATATCGAGACATTTGAGCAGACATTAAATTGTATAAAAAGATTAGTAGACTTATTACTGGACTATACTAAGTCGAACTTGGGTGCACTTACTTCGGGCTAAGAGCAAAGAAACAGAGTTACAACAACACGCAAGACATATGCAATATGGGGTTAGCAATTGGCAAACACACGACTGACAAGTAGGTTCTGAAGCGATTCTAACGGAGACTTAGGGGCGATTCTCATGGAGACTTAACGGCGATTCTCATGGAGGTTTAAGGGCGATTCTCATGGAGACTTAGAGACGATTCTCATGGAGACTTAGAGACGATTCTCATGGGGACTTAAGGGCGATTCTCATGGAGACTTAGAGACGATTCTCATGGAGACTTAGAGACGATTCTCGTGGAGACTTAGAGACGATTCTTATAGAGACTTAGGGGCGATTCTCATGGAGACTTAAGAGCGATTCTTATGGAGACTTAGAGACGATTCTCATGGAGACTTAAGGGCGATTCTCATGGAGACTTAGAGACGATTCTCATGGAGACTTAGAGACGTTTCTCATGGAGACTTAAGGGCGATTCTCATGGAGACTTAGAGACGATTCTCATGGAGACTTAAGGGCGATTCTCATGGAGACTTAGAGACGATTCTCGTGGAGACTTAGAGACGATTCTTATAGAGACTTAGGGGCGATTCTCATGGAGACTTAGGAGCGATTCTTATGGAGACTTAGAGACGATTCTCATGGAGACTTAAGGGCGATTCTCATGGAGACTTAGAGACGATTCTCATGGAGACTTAAGGGCGATTCTCATGGAGACTTAGAGACGATTCTCATGGAGACTTAAGGGCGATTCTCATGGAGAATTAACGGCGATTCTCATGGAGACTTAGAGACGATTCTCATGGAGAATTAACGGCGATTCTCATGGAGACTTAGAGACGATTCTCATGGAGACTTAGAGACGATTCTCATGGGGACTTAAGGGCGATTCTCATGGAGACTTAAGGGCGATTCTCATGGAGACTTAGAGACGATTCTCATGGAGACTTAGAGACGAATCTTATGGAGACTTAACGGCGATTCTCATGGAGGTTTAAGGGCGATTCTCATGGAGACTTAGAGACGATTCTCATGGAGACTTAGAGACGATTCTCATGGGGGCTTAAGGGCGATTCTCATGGAGACTTAGAGACGATTCTCATGGAGACTTAGAGACGATTCTCATGGGGACTTAAGGGCGATTCTCATGGAGACTTAAGGGCGATTCTCATGGAGACTTAGAGACGATTCTCATGGAGACTTAGAGACGAATCTTATGGAGACTTAACGGCGATTCTCATGGAGGTTTAAGGGCGATTCTCATGGAGACTTAGAGACGATTCTCATGGAGACTTAGAGACGATTCTCATGGGGGCTTAAGGGCGATTCTCATGGAGACTTAGAGACGATTCTCATGGAGACTTAGAGACGATTCTCATGGGGACTTAGAGACGATTCTTATAGAGACTTAGAGACGAATCTTATGGAGACTTAAAGACGATTCTCATGGAGACTTAGGAGCGATTCTTATGGAGACTTAAGGGCGATTCTCATGGAGACTTAGAGACGATTCTCATGGAGACTTAGAGACGAATCTTATGGAGACTTAACGGCGATTCTCATGGAGGTTTAAGGGCGATTCTCATGGAGACTTAGAGACGATTCTCATGGAGACTTAGAGACGATTCTCATGGGGGCTTAAGGGCGATTCTCATGGAGACTTAGAGACGATTCTCATGGAGACTTAGAGACGATTCTCATGGGGACTTAGAGACGATTCTTATAGAGACTTAGAGACGAATCTTATGGAGACTTAAAGACGATTCTCATGGAGACTTAGGGGCGATTCTCATGGAGACTTAAAGACGATTCTCATGGAGATTTAGGGGCGATTCTCATGGAGACTTAGAGACGATTCTCATGGAGACTTAGAGACGATTCTCGTGGAGACTTAGAGACGATTCTTATAGAGACTTAGGGGCGATTCTCATGGAGACTTAGGAGCGATTCTTATGGAGACTTAGAGACGATTCTCATGGAGACTTAAGGGCGATTCTCATGGAGACTTAGAGACGATTCTCATGGAGACTTAGAGACGATTCTCATGGAGAATTGGGACGATTAGATTGCTTACTATAAAAAGTAACCACTCATACAAGCATATGCAAACAAGAATATTATAAAATTCATGGAGCAAACCGGTTGGTTCTTTAGACTGAAGCAAGCTAAGCAGCCAGACAGAGGAAAATAGATTTGATAACTAGGCACACGCAGACATTTATTAAATAATCAAGTGTTAATCAATACTAAGGAATCCATTCATAGGGATTCTTTATCTGCAAAGCTCAGCAGTTGCTGAATCTCAATGGCCAATGGATTTTCTTTGTTGCGATCGTTTCACGCGCTGACCGCCGCCAAGACCGGGCGGCGATGCCGACGTCTGGCTGTCTGCGGCCAGCTGCTGCCGTTTCTGCTGCTGCATGTGCGCGCGGTAGTTGTCTCGGAAGGCTGCGGAGATTGAAGTGGTTGATCGAGTGTACATTGGAGTGGGGGTTGATCGAGTGTACATTGGAGTGGGGGTTGATCGAGTGTACATTGGGGTGGGGGTTGATCGAGTGTACATTGTGGTGGGGGTTGATCAAGTGTACATTGGGGTGGGGTTGATCGAGTTTTCATTAGGGTGGGGGTTGATCGAGTGTTCATTAGGGTGGGGGTTGATCAAATGTGCATTGGGGCGGGGGTGATTGAGTGTACATTGTGGTGGGGGTTGATCAAGTGTACATTGGGGTGGGGTTGATCGAGTTTTCATTAGGGTGGGGGTTGATCGAGTGTTCATTAGGGTGGGGGTTGATCAAATGTGCATTGGGGCGGGGGTGATTGAGTGTACATTGTGGTGGGGGTTGATCAAGTGTACATTGTGGTGGGGGTTGATCGAGTGTACATTGTGGTGGGTGTTGATCAAGTGTACATTGGGGTGGGGGTTGATCGAGTGTACATTGTGGTGGGTGTTGATCGAGTGTACTTTCGGTTACTGGTTAATGGGAGATGAGTGTACACTAGGATAAGGTGGGTTGATAGGAGATGAGAGTACACTAATGTGAAGGTTTAATGAACCTTAAAGACTATACTTTATTTAGTGTGAGCACACAGAGTTTTAGCCACTATTTCACTCACCCTTGTGAAATGAGGCAAGAAATTTAGTATTCCTTGGCAACAGTTTGGGCACATTCTCGAAGATGCTAGCCTTGCTAGCCAGATCAGCTCTAGTGTGCCATATTTCTACAATATCCTGGCTCTCTCGCACCGAACAGCTGACACCGGATACATCGTCGCCCTTAGCCAGCCAATCGCTGAGCTGCTCTCCAATAGCGGCCAGCAGTAGCTCTTGCCAGATGGTGGCTGTGTGCAGTTTGGGGCATTTGAATCTGAACGAGCCGCCTTCGATGTGGTAGTCAGTCTCCCTGAGGAAGTGGAGTATAGGCATACTTTATTAATAACTTTTGTTTATTTGAAACTCTTCGATACATAAAAAATGGAATTTCCAAAAAAATTGATCCTTAATAATGTTTCTAATGATAATTAAGGATGTCTTCATGGTCACTGAACCCTAGTGACTCAAGGATATCTTCGTGGCCACTGAACCCTAGTGACTCAAGGATTTCTTCATGGTCACTGAATCTTAGTGACTCAAGGATGTCTTCATGGCCACTGAACCCTAGTGACTCAAGGATGTCTTCATGGCCACTGAATCTTAGTGACTCAAGGATTTCTTCATGGTCACTGAATCTTAGTGACTCAAGGATTTCTTCATGGTCACTGAATCTTAGTGACTCAAGGATGTCTTCATGGCCACTGAACCCTAGTGACTCAAGGATGTCTTCATGGCCACTGAATCTTAGTGACTCAAGGATGTCGTCATGGTCACTGAATCTTAGTGACTCAAGGATTTCTTCATGGTCACTGAATCTTAGTGACTCAAGGATGTTTTCATGGCCACTGAACCCTAGTGACTCAAGGATGTCTTCATGGCCACTGAATCCTAGTGACTCAAGGATGTCTTCATGGCCACTGAATCTTAGTGACTCAAGGATGTCGTCATGGTCACTGAATCTTAGTGACTCAAGGATGTCTTCATGGCCACTGAATCTTAGTGACTCAAGGATGTCGTCATGGTCACTGAATCTTAGTGACTCAAGGATGTCTTCATGGCCACTGAATCTTAGTGACTCAAGGATGTCTTCATGGTCACTGAATCTTAGTGACTCAAGGATGTTTTCATGGTCACTTAATCGTAGTGACTCAAGGATGTTTTCATGGCCACTGAATCTTAGTGAATCAAGGATGTCTTCATGGTCACTGAATCTTAGTGACTCAAGGATGTCTTCATGGTCACTGAATCTTAGTGACTCAAGGATGTTTTCATGGTCACTTAATCGTAGTGACTCAAGGATGTTTTCATGGCCACTGAATCTTAGTGAATCAAGGATGTCTTCATGGTCACTGAATCTTAGTGACTCAAGGATGTCTTCATGGCCACTGAATCTTAGTGACTCAAGGATGTTTTCATGGTCACTTAATCGTAGTGACTCAAGGATGTTTTCATGGCCACTGAATCTTAGTGACTCAAGGATGTCTTTATGGTCACTGAATCTTAGTGACTCAAGGACGTCGTCATGGTCACTGAATCTTAGTGACTCAAGGATGTGACAAGTTACCAAAGGTGTGACTCTAGTTACTCAAGGATGTGACTCAAGTTGCTCAAGGATGCGACGTAAGTTACTTAAGGATGTGACAAGTTACCCAAGGATGTGCAGAATCTACTGAGTCCCAGATGCATGTATCGAAGGCCGTGAGCCAACCCAACTCACCAGATAGGCAGCCTATCGTCCCGCATAAAATGATAACACGCTTTAGTAGGCAGCAGATCCACTTTAGGCACATAGCGCAGAGTGGCCCAGAAGCTCTGCACAGACTTAATCGTATTCAATCGCTGCAAACGGGCCAAATAATCTTCGTTACTTGTCCATTCGCTATTCCTACTCAGATACAGAATCCAAGTAGTCTGCAACGGGACCGGTTTCTCCTCAGCTTGGGTGCTCAGCTTCTCGGCTAGAGCCTCGTGCGACACGATCTTATCCAGATGAGCATGCTTAGCGGCATCTTCAGCCGCAGCGACTGCCGCAGCTTCCGCCGAAACTGTCGCCTCTTCATCTTCTACTTCCTCGTTAGAATCAGCTTCGCCAGTTGATCTGCTATACGTGAGCAGAGCTGAGCAGGCCTCGTGCAGAGTTGTGTCCGTGTCAGGTGGACACCTCATCGGATCTTCCAGGCCGTGGACTTCGGCTTCATCTGGAGCTTCATCATCCTCCTCTTCAGCTGCTGCCTCGGCTGTTTGAGCAGTTTCATCTGCGTCTGTCTCTTGAATAGTTGATGGTGCGGCTGGCATCGGCTCGCTGGTCAATTCAGCAGGCTCTGCTTGCGCCTGGCTGTTGCTGTTTGCTGCTGCTTCCGGTCTGCGGTGGCGTATTGCTCATTTTATTGATTGGTTTGTTCTTAGTGAGGGTGATCATGGCGATTCTATGAGATAATCAGGGTGATTCTCTGAGATAATCAGGGCGATTCTCTGGGATAATCAGGGCGATTCTCTGAGATAATCAGGGCGATTCTATGAGATAATCAGGGCGATTCTATGGATAATCAGGGCGATTCTCTGAGATAATCAGGGCGATTCTCTGAGATAATCAGGGCGATTCTCTGAGATAATCAGGGCGATTCTATGAGATAATCAGGGCGATTCACTGAGACAATCAGGGCGATTCACTGAGACAATCAGGGCGATTCTATGAGATAATCAGGGCGATTCACTGAGATAATCAGGGCGATTCTCTGAGATTTCAGAGATCTCTGAGAACCAGCAGACACAGCTGAATTTCTATAATTACCTAGCAGCGGCAGTACCAGGCTCTGTCACAATGGATTGCAGTTGATCAGCTTTGCAACTGTTTAATCGAAGTCGCGCGAGGCCGGCATCTATCGCTGCCTGCTTATTGGCTGCAGGATGAGGCTGCTTTCCAGCTGCCTGCTGCTGCTTGTGCTGTACAGGCACAAAGTGTCGCCTTCGACCAGTGAAAAACTCCGGATCTGAGCTGCTTCGATGCAGCGAGTTCAAGCGCTGTCTACGAACTGGTTGCACCACCTGATGGGGTAGGCAAGGTAAGCGGAACTTTGCTGGTTAAAGAAATATTCTGAGCTAGAATAACTAACTAGCAATTAGGGAGGGGGCAGTGCAACCCCACCTGTTGATGCGGCTGCTTCTGCTTGGTTGCCATGGCAACCGACTGTCCCTGTCTCTGTTGCTGCCTATCGTCTCCAGTAGACCAAGCAGCTCCCAGGCCAGCTGCCATATCAATCATGGCCACCTCCTGGGGTAGAGGCGGATCCTGCTTAGCTGGCGGAGGTGGCGGCTGCTGCTGCGGTTGTTGCTGGGCAATGAAATTCTGTGGCAAAGGCGGCCGCTGCTGCTGGCCAGGGTGATGATGCTGATGCTGAGGATGAGGCTGAGGCGGAAACTGCGAGGGCGGCGGCCTGGGATGCTGGAACTGCTGAGCATGAACAGCACCCGGATGCTGCTGTTGCTGATGATGCTGCTGTTGCTGATGATGCTGAGGATGCTGATGAGGAAACTGCTGATGTCCCGGAAAGTGCATCGATTGGGAATGGGCAAACTGTTGCTGCTGATGCTGATGGTGCATGAGGTGATCTTCAATTGAGCTCATAATGGCCATGCCAATCTGCTGCGGTGTTGGCAACGGCGGCTGCGGCTGCTGAGGAGGCATTGGCGGCCTCTGCTGCATCATAGCCGCGGGAAATGAATTTGAAGGGAAACTGGACGACAGCATGGCTTGTGGCGGACTCTGCATGCGCTGACGCTGCTGCTGCTGAGAATGATGAAGATGAGCTGGAGGACTCTGAGGACGCAGGTTCTGCTGCTGCTGCTGCTGCATAGCAAATTGAGCGTTAAAAAAATCGGCACCAGGAGGCAGTGAAGAACTCAACGGATAGGGCATCGGTGGCGGGCCCGCACCGTTGCCGCCGCCAATGTTTATATTTCTACTCATAGTAGCGCGATTAGGACAACAACAATTAGTTACTAGACACTCAAGCCTTTGGCAAGGGTGTCTGTCTATTTCTGTTTCACTTTGTCGATTTGTTGCTGTTCTGCTTTTTCAAGAGTCAATCATGCATTAATCAAAACTGTGTATTACGTTTTTAAGGTTTCTTATTATCCCTGAACTTTGAATTTACTTACTATCTTCAGCTACAAATTGTATAAATCCTAAATTTCGTAAACTCCAAACTTCATAAACCACAAGCTTCATAAGCCCACACTTTATGAACCCCAAACTTCATAAACCCCAAACTTCATAAACCCCAAACTTCATAAACCCCAAGCTTCATAAGCCACACTTTATGAACCCCACACTTCATAAACCTCAAAACTTCATAAACCCCAAAACTTCATAAACCCCAAAATTCATAAACTCCAAGCTTCATAAGCCTTTATAAACCCCACACTTCATAAACCCCAAGTTTCATAAACATCAAATTTCATAAACGTTAACCTTCGTAAACTCTAAACTTTTTAAAGCCCTCCCTAATTCCATAAAAACCTAACTGCATGGACCCAAACTCACCTAACCAATCTGTACTGCTGATAAGAAATAAAGTTAATAATAGCGAAACAAATTGAAAACGTATGAAATTCACCGTCAATCTTGCAAACATACATATTAAAAAGATATTAAGCAACAAAATGAGACAATTTAAACTAATGACAGATCAACAAATTCAATCAATCAAAAAAATAAAAATTAAAAGTTGACAGACTGCAAACAAATGACAAAAATAAGCATTTCGTTTACTGAAGAAAAACAAAAATCAAGACATAATAAATTAAAATTCTATCTAGATAAAAAATGTACTCACAAAACTACACTATGCATCTCTTCATAACTTTATAGCTTACAGCAAACAGAACGATATCAATCATGAAAATCAACAATCAACAACAACAACAATCATAAAGCCAACTACACTGACTTAATAGGTTGATGAGTATGAAAAAAAAACAATTTATGTTGTCAAATTTGAAACGTAATCCAAATATGTTAAATTACATAAGCATTTAAACAATATTTGTCATACTAAACAAAATAATGCAAACTTTTCGCATGAATTAGACAGCACTAAAGTTTACTGTGTACTTTAAATATGTCAGTGCGCGATCAGATGACAACTCCTAATGGATCAGCTAAGCCAGCTGTTTAATATCATAAGTAAAATATCTGCTTATCTAAGACACTTCTTGCAGGTGAATGCTATAGGGTAGAGAATATAGACTGTGATTGGGGTATTAAAAAGTGTTGTTATTCATAAAGGATCAGTAGATATAGATTAGGGATCAATAAATATGGATTAGGGATCAATAAATATAGATTAGGGATCAGTAGATATCGATTAGGGATCATTAGATATCGATTAGGGATCAGTAGATATCGATTAGGGATCAGTAGATATCGATTAGGGATCAGTAGATATCAATTAGGGATCATTAGATGTAGATTAGGGATCATTAGATATCGATTAGGGATCATTAGATGTAGATTAGGGATCAGTAGATATCGATTAGGGATCAGTAGATATCGATTAGGGATCAGTAGATATCGATTAGGGATCATTAGATATCGATTAGGGATCATTAGATATCGATTAGGGATCATTAGATGTAGATTAGGGATCAGTAGATATCGATTAGGGATCATTAGATGTAGATTAGGGATCAGTAGATATCGATTAGGGATCAGTAGATATCGATTAGGGATCAGTAGATATCAATTAGGGATCATTAGATGTAGATTAGGGATCAGTAGATATAGATTAGGGATCACTAGATATAGATTAAGTATCAGTAGACATAGATTAGGCATCAGTAGATATCGATTAGGGATCATTAGATGTAGATTAGGGATCAGTAGATATAGATTAGGGATCACTAGATATAGATTAAGTATCAGTAGACATAGATTAGGCATCAGTAGATATCGATTAGGGATCAGTAGATATCGATTAGGGATCAGTAGATATCGATTAGGGATCAGTAGATATCAATTAGGGATCATTAGATGTAGATTAGGGATCAGTAGATATAGATTAGGGATCAGTAGATATAGATTAAGGATCAGTAGACATAGATTAGGCATCAGTAGATATCGATTAGGGATCAGTAGATATAGATTGGGGATCAGTAGATATCGATTAGGGATCAGTAGATATCGATTAGGGATCAGTAGATATAGATTGGGGATCAGTAGATATCGATTAGGGATCAGTAGATATCGATTATGGCTCCGTAGATATCGATTAGGGATCAGCAGAAATAGATTAGGGATCAGTAGATGCAGATTAGATTTCAGTTGATATCGTAGTATATGATAGGATCAGCAGAATATCAAGCAAGCATCTGCATATATTGTTTCCTAAAGGAGTGGTAACTAACCAATGTCGATAAACACACAAAGCAGCATCAAATGAGGTCAGAATAAGAGAACCAAATGCACTCCGTATACAGCGGATTACCAGCATGAGCCAACACCAGATTCCTCACAAACTGCGGCGGAGTTAACCCGCGCTTAACCGCTCGTTCCCAGCGCTGCAAGCGGCTAATGCCAATACAGGGTCCGAACTCCCAGTTTAAATCGAAATCACGCAGCACCGTGAGATCGTGCTGAGTCAAATTACCCGCACTTGTACTGGTGCTAGAGGTGTTACTTTCAGTAGCCAATGATGTACTAGGATCATTCGACTTGTTATTAGATAACAGCTGTTGATTATTAATTGAGTGCCCATTGTTGTTTTCATTTTGTTGTGTGCCTGGCTCCCGGTTAGTAACACCTGGTGCGGTGGTTGCCACAACACCTGTTGATGAAGAGCTGCTGCAATTTGTCGGACCAGAAGCAGACTGAGCAGAAGCAATGCTGCGTCTTTTAACTGGGAATAGATCAGAAATTTTCTGGTCTACTTGCTTTCGACGCTTTGGCATCTTCTTTAAATAATAGTCTTTTAAGCAAGATCAACATGCATTGAAGTGGTCAATATATATATTGAAAACATGTTGATTGACTAATTGTTTAAAAATTAAAATGTTAAATAGCAAAATGTAGGTTTTATTAGGAAAAGGGCCTGTCAAATTTAAAACTCTTAAGGTGGAGCCTGAGTAACCTATGTACACAAATGATGTACATCATTCTGCTCACATTGACAAAATGAAGCTGGATTTGGCAAAAAAGCGACAAAAATCACCTTGCAGGGGTGGATTCTGGCCTTAGGCTATGGCTCAGGGGTTGTATTAGTATCCACCCATGACCAGCCATGCTTGATATTCATGTATTAGCACCATTTTTTATTGCGAGTAATAATAACTTCAGCCAGCTATATGTGCACCAATAGGAGAGAACAGAAATGGCCACTTCTGTCCTATGTTCATGGTCCCAATTGGAAAATTCACAGGGTACCCATTAAGTCAACTTGTGCACCTTGCCTAGTTGATACAGGTGATTGCCGATTGTTTGATGGTCTATCTATCAAATCCAAAATCCATATAGTATGATCTACCTTAGTAGCTTTGATAGCAACAATTATGAAAAGTAGTCTATCAATATTGCACACACACACCCTCAATATATACCTACACAGTACAGTAGGGTCTTAGCTTCTAGAATATTCGATAAAGTTCTAGGATTTCATTTTTTTAGAAACCACAAACATTCTCAACAACAGAATATATACAAGTATACTACATTCTAGTTTGTTACTACAAACTTAGATGGGTAATAGACTATGACACAATGGCCATGCTATCCATCCAATCTGACCACCACCTGCTTTTCTGCAACCTTTGTACCTGGGACCCACTATACAGGCTGCCCAAGCAACCCCCACGCCACTTCTACAGGGCTATAAAGTTGTTGTTGTTGTTATATAAGTAGTTAATGTATTGATAAAATATATATTTCCCAATTTTACTATAATACTAATAGCTACTATGAAACTTTTCTAATTTATAGAACTGTGATCTAGACTTAGGGCTATAACCCTATAAATATTCCCATTAAGTATTTAAATCAATTTTAACTTACTACAGATCTAGACTTAGGGCTATAACCCTATAAATATTCCCATTAAGTATTTAAATCAATTTTAACTTACTACAGATCTAGACTTAGGGCTATAACCCTATAAATATTCCCATTAAGTATTTAAATCAATTTTAACTTACTACAGATCTAGACTTAGGGCTATAACCCTATAAATATTCCCATTAAGTATTTAAATCAATTTTAACTTACTACAGATCTAGACTTAGGGCTATAACCCTATAAATATTTTCATTAAGTATTTAAATCAATTTTAACTTACTACAGATCTAGACTTAGGGCTATAACCCTATAAATATTCCCATTAAGTATTTAAATCAATTTTAACTTACTACAGATCTAGACTTAGGGCTATAACCCTATAAATATTTTCATTAAGTATTTAAATCAATTTTAACTTACTACAGATCTAGACTTAGGGCTATAACCCTATAAATATTCCCATTAAGTATTTAAATCAATTTTAACTTACTACAGATCTAGACTTAGGGCTATAACCCTATAAATATTTTCATTAAGTATTTAAATCAATTTTAACTTACTACAGATCTAGACTTAGGGCTATAACCCTATAAATATTCCCATTAAGTATTTAAATCAATTTTAACTTACTACAGATCTAGACTTAGGGCTATAACCCTATAAATATTTTCATTAAGTATTTAAATCAATTTTAACTTACTACAGATCTAGACTTAGGGCTATAACCCTATAAATATTCCCATTAAGTATTTAAATCAATTTTAACTTACTACAGATCTAGACTTAGGGCTATAACCCTATAAATATTTTCATTAAGTATTTAAATCAATTTTAACTTACTACAGATCTAGACTTAGGGCTATAACCCTATAAATATTCCCATTAAGTATTTAAATCAATTTTAACTTACTACATACTTTACTAAATTGTATTTTTTTATTAATTATATTTGCATTTTTAATATTACAATTATACTATTAGTCAATTTTCTTTTTACAAAATTATAATATTAGTGACTAGGCCTAACACCTTGAATAAGTATTAAAATAACCTTTAAGTTGATACCAGAATATCTACTAGACCACTAAACTAAAAAAATTCCACCTATCTTTAGCAACATGACCCTATGGGTCAAAAAAGGTCCTAGAAAGGCATTGAAATTAACTTAAGGTTCTAAAACTTACTAAGTAAATGACATTTTCAAATATTCACTATTACTTTTTGTGAACATTGAAAGTTAAACTATTAAGTAACAAATAAAAGACATAAATTTTAGCTAGGGGTCAAACAAAATCTCAATATTGATCACAATCATTAAGATCTTAGCACTTTTTTCAATCTTAATCTTGGTTTCAAGATCTTGAAAAAAGTCAAGATTTGGGATTATATGACTATTTGTGACTATGATATTATATTGTTATGATCTTCTAGCTTGTTTCCTAATATTATTTTAAAGTTTGAATTGGTACTACAACATAGTGCCATGGTAAAAAATGATGTCTATGGCCAAAAGGGATAGAAAATGGCATTAGAAAATGCTCTAGTCTCTAGCTCTTATTTAGGACAATATTGAGCAAGAATTTTATAACAAATTCGAGATCAAGAATAAGTCAATTGAGAATTGGAAACCAGACTGCAATTGTGAATTTGTATAGAAAAAATAGTATTTATAATAAGTTATATATAAAACTTAGTTAGCCTATCTATAAATATATGTCTTTGTCATCTTATATTGTATTTTACAATGATATTATCAACGATATAAATATTATATAATAGATAATTATAACTATATCTTTCTTATATATACATACATGCGCAACCTCCGAAATTCGATCTGCCATGCGACTTAGTTTTAACAAAAATGCGACGTAGTTTTTGGCCAAAAATGTGACTTACATGTAAAAAACCCTAAAGCAAAATTAACGCAACTTTGGGTAAATGGCAGGAGTAACTATGACTGTCTTATTAAGCCAAAATGCCTCATCAGCTACTTAGTACTACTACTTGGCTATTTTTTTGGGTGGGCATTTTTGCAACTTTCTTGGTTGGCCGCCAAATTGGTTGGCCAGATTGGCCGACTTGGCCGACTGTTGCGCATGTATGTATATATAATTAAGTTTTTTATAATATGTTCAGTTACATATTGTTTAACATTGCATATTATAGTTTATATACCTCATAATAATATTGATTAATATTATACATCACAAGCCAGGTTGCGGATGGTATGCATGTACGCCGGAACTTTTCCGGCGTACAAAATGGCCATCCTAAGTCCTTGGCATACACAATTGGCATATACAACCCCTGGCACACTTTGTTGCATACACTATTGGCGTACACAAGTAACACAGCCACGCATACTTTTTTGGCATACAAATTTTGGTGAATAAATTCATGCCATGCATGAAAATTGTAATGTAAATTAACATTTTTACGTAAAGTAAAGGAAAATTTATATCGTCAGTGATAAACTTTTTGCTTATTTTAAGTTAAAAAAAATAAAATTAGTGTAAAATTTTGCTGAAAGTATTAATTTTGCATAATATTTTTTGTAGGTATTATTTAAGTTTGTTTAAATTGAAAATATTCGTAATATTTTAAAGACACTTTTCATACCAAAGCCTTTCCTAGAAAACTCTACTTGTGAAAACCGAATGACCTTTTTTAGGAATTTTTGGTGTACATTTTAGTGCAACTTTTTGTTTTTGGCGTACACTGGCATATAAAGTCCTTGACGCCCAAACTTTTTCCGGTGTACACGGGTACATGATCCGCACACTGGATCACAAGTACTATATACATATGAAGGCATTTTGGTAGATGGTGTCCAACATAGATCAACCTAGCCTAGGGTGGCATAATGGCAGTAGGTGGCAAGAGGTATGGTATAATATGGCAAAGTAGCTAGAAGTGGCAGGAGGTGCAGCATGGTATGGCAAAGTGGCAGGAGGCAGTGGAAGATAGCGCAATGTGGCAAAGCAATGGGAGGTATGGGGCATTGTGATAAAGTGGTTAGATATATAGCATAACATGGCAAAATGGAAAGAGGTATGGCATAGCATGGCAAATTGGCAAAGTAATAGAAGGTGCAACACAGCAAAGCTTCACAATATTTTTACACTTTCTATATTAAATTTAATCTCACTTGACTCATTTAATCTCACTCACTTTTAAGAATTTCTTAAAATGACATGCTTTATATACTAGTTTAGCTACTATTCTATTTATTTATCTATAAATTACTCTATCTAGTACTCAGAAGCATTATGTTATAGAACCAATTCAAACTTAAAAATAATATTGCAAAACAAACTAGATTAAAAGCTTGCAAATGATACTAAATATTATATTAGCAATTACATTTAATATGTCAAGTTGATAAAAAGCTCAATATTAAATACAAAATATAATTATTGCTTTCTTCTATTATTATCATTGGATATTATATACATCAGAAAACAAAAAAACAATATTATCATTGATAAATATAATAGTGTAAATAGGCCTACTATATACAAATTAGGCTTACTTGCAAATCTTGATTGCATATTGAATATATTGATTATCTCAAAATATAGTATTATAGAGCTCATGTGTCAAGTCTTGAAAATCTAAAAAATGATATTTTCCAACCCCTAATTATAGCATGTAATAAAAAGCTGTTACTTGGCCTCTCCATACAGCTGTGCACAAATTGATTTCCGTGGGGCAAATATATTGCAGCAATAAAAATGACAAAAAGTACATACTGTGCAGTAGTTTTGGTATTTCTGACCCAGCCCCATTTCTGCATTTCCGTGAAGCGTTGGAAAAGCTAGTTGACACTATACTATCGAATAACAAATAGGATTTTACAAAAATCGTTCAAAAATGCAACTTATTTACACACTTAGAACACACAATGGCAAGAAACAGACTGGGCAACGAAACGCAGCCACATCGCACATCTAACAACGTCAACTGTCTAACTGTCTTGGAAGCCTAAAAAGTTGCTCAAAAGCAATCTTAATTTTGAAAATAATGTATTACTCTTTACACAGAAATTACTAAGGATTTAAACAGAAACCTCTAGAATTTAGGACTTGACTTGATGCGTTGGCACTAGGCACTGGTCAAACGTTTCCTAGTCGTTTTCTAGAAAAAAGGTTCTAAATTAAATACATAAAAACAATTAACTTATTATAAGAAAAACCACCTAATTAAAAAAAGCTGAGTATTTAAAGCAAAAGGTTTTTATATACCAGAGGTTAAAATTTTTGCTAATAAAACTAGTATAAGTAATGTATGTATAATGTTTCTTTGTATAATAATGTGTTTTGGCGTTTGTTTTAGAAGCTATAGTTTTTAAAACAATATTTGAATTGGTTGTTGATACATTTGCTAATTTCAATAAATGACTCATTTTGTCCATTTATTTTTGCAATAATTTCTGTCCATTTTTCACCTTTTGTATTATCTTTTTGAATCGCCATTAAGTCGTTAGACGTTTAAAGTTGCCTGTTTTTCAGGCTTTCAAATAATATACTTTTTACAATAATCGCCAAAAATTATGAGCTACGAGCTAGCAACACCTTTACTCAATCTTTTTCATTGACAGAATAATGCAATTACCTATTTTAAATCGCATTTTGCATGAACCGTTTATGCATCAAACCATACGGTAGCTACCTGTTTTTTATAACTCCCCACTTAAATACTTGTCGTTCTTCGTTAGCTAGTCGTTATAAGTCGTCCGTAAATACCGCAAAAAGTCACACGCTCTTTGAAGTACCATATTTAATATAAATTTGTCAATATCTGATTATTACCTATATACTCATTTTTATCACATACGGGACCAATTGAATTGCTATACATCAAGTTCATACAATGCTTGTTTTTTTAAATTTCTTGAATACTTTCTGCTTTGTTTGTCGTTAAAGCTCGTTAAAAGTTTTGTAGAAAAATTTAGGCGCTCTTTCAAATACTATATTATTGCAAAACGAACGTACTTAATGCATAAGGTTTTCTTCTACTTTTGTATTTTTATTAAATACAATGACGTATACTGGCCAAACAGGCTTAATGTCTTAGCCAACTTACTACTACTACTACTGCTTATAAATGTCATAATGACCATCATCATCATATATTACCGATTACATGTGATGTATGGCCAGTGTGGGTGTCCTGACAGGTATTTTTCCAACAGATATGAGATATTTTACCTTTGAACTGATAAACAATTTATTTTTATTATCAATAAGTTTTGCTTAGGTAAAAAGCCTATTTACTCAATATATAATTCGATATAGGGGGGCTAATAATAATTTAAAAGGAAGCCAGGACTATATTTAGGTCTAGTAATCCTAGTATTATAAGTATAAGTTTTGTAAAAATATAATATTTGAAAGAGTAGCTAAAATAGTATGCAATGTGGAAGTAATATTAATTAAGATTTTTTTTGTGCAACTAACTAGGCACTTCAGTGAGAAAATTAAATTTCAGAAATTGTTATAGGCTGCTATTTCACTAGATAGATCTTACTTTCCCATTTCCAAAATGGCCAAACTTTAGTGATTTGGTTGAGTAATAAGGAAACTACAGCTATTTTAGTAACCCCGATTTGTGCCTTTAGCCAATGGAATTTTTACATTACGGTTTGTGATCATTTTTGGCCAAAAAGTTGGCTTTTTGTCTTTGAACACTTGTAATTAATTTTCTAGCCAACCAAAATGACTGTGCTTGGTGTCATTTTGTTCAGTTTTTTAGTGTTAATTGTATGAATTATATATTTTAATATTATTTTATATGCCCAAGTTGCTAAGCTAATTGAAACAGGATGGGTGTATGAAATTTTGACTATTTTAACCAGATACGCAATGATTGCAATTTTAAAAATACAATAGCATCTGTTCTGCTTGCTTAATTTATACAAGGCTAGTGTCATTTTGTTCAGGTTTTTACCTACTATAATACTATTCTACTTCTTGCCCTAAATTTTTAATGCATGACAGACACCCCAACTGCAATGTAATGTGCTGTACAGGCTTTGCGCATGGGTTTATTAAAAAACGGTTTTGTCTATCGTGTTCAGCATAGCAGAATTAGTTAAATGACACAGAGAACTAGTTTGCCGGAAGGCAGAGTCTCACAAAAAACACGAAATACACGTTTCAATGGGTATTTTACATGTAAACGTATCAAAAAAAGAAACCTCCACAAAATTTTTGCGCCTATAGCTATTGGCAAGCGGTTTTTTTTACTGTGCTTGTATTGTCAATAGGTAATGAAAAATATAAAGAGAAACAATGCAGGAAAAGGATTTCATGGAAAATTTTGGATTTGAAATTTTGCATAGAGCCATATGGGCATTAAAAGAAAAAAAAATTTTTTTTAACACCAGAAAAATGTTTCTAAATTATCCCTTTACACTATAAAACCTTTGTTTCCATTATAAGAAACACATTGCAGCTAAGAAAAAGCATTTTCTGAACCACTGTTTTTTTATTCATTTTGGCTTCAATTTTATATTCCTCCTAAAAAATGGTCAACTTTAAAAATAGACAGTGCAAAAAGTATAACAAAGCTAGACTTGCAGTTGGTGTCATTTGAAAGAGCTCCTTTTTACCTTTTAAATGCATATTTTACTTTCATCCTGGCTTCTATAGTTTCTTTAAAATCGCCCTTGAAAAATTGGACTTTTTTCTTACTTTTTTGCCATTGGCACGCACTTCTTATAACTCACTGAAGTCCCTATTATTAGAGATGTTCCGAAAGATCTGCAGTTTCGTCGAAATCAAAATTCGCTAACTTTCCAAAATCAAAATTGAAATTTCCCAAAATCATAATTCAGAAAAACAAAGTTTAGTATGATCAACACTCACTTTTTTACTTTCAATTTACTGCTTAAGCAAAAAGTAATACATGTATATGTAGTAGAAAGTAGTTTATTTTTAGCGACTTTTTAGACACTACCAAAATTTTCACTTCTATCCATGTATATGTATTTGCTAGAGCAGCAGCCAGTAAGAAAGGGCAGCGCGCGCAGGCGCTGCGCCTGTGCGCGCGCTGCGCTTTAGAAAAAATTCAAAAGTGCGCCGGACACCGTCCGCGGTTTTACAACTTTTTCCTATAGGGATTAGGCTAAGGCTAAATGCCTCATCATCTAATTAATACTATATCAATAGGCCCTATTCTTTTGGGTGGGGCATTTTTGCAACTTAAATAATAATACATTATTTGAAGGGCAGTTAAGAAGGACTGCCAATTAAATAGTGACTGGATTTTTTAAATGGTACTAGCAAAATGATAGCAAACTTTTTTAATAGATGCCAGCTAAAAAATCACTAGGCCTACCAGCCCTACCTTTCTGAAAAATCCCTTTTACTAATAGCATATCTTAAAAACTAGTATAGATTTATTGATATCATATTTTTAAAGAGACCAACCAACAGCTGCAGCATTTTAACAATATCAACAGAGATTGTTGGGCAACTCCTCGTAGTTGTAGTTAGGAAGTAAATATCCTGAATATCATGCACATGGTTTTAAATAGGGGCCTATTTTTATAAAACTTAAAACTTAAAACTTAAACTTAAATATGTTAACATTAACGGCTAACATGACATACGAATAATTTTGGCTTGAACTAAATATCCGGTTGCTGTATTGTCTAGTTGACAAAATACCAGTTGACAAAATGCCAGTTGACAAAATGCTGGTTGATGAAATGTCCTGGAACTGCTCTCAGCTCTAGCATAAAAGGGTCCTATAAAATATTGAGGCAATAGAGCAATTGACAATACGTCAATTTTATATTCAATGTGATGAAAATATAAATAATGTTTATTCATTTTTAACTAGGGGCCTAACCTTTTGTATATTGTATGATCTATACAACTATATAGGCCCCTACTTGAGATTGTGCTTCTATCTTTTATAGCCTATTAGACTTGTAAGCCTAAATTCCTTGCTATATGTATAAATACCAATTTAAAAAAAATCAATTAATATAGGACAAATTTATCACTTGATAAATATATAAGTACCATAAAATTATACTGTTTGATAATACTATAATCAATTGAAGCATAAGGTTGTTTAAATTATAACTAATATATATATTTTTTACTGATAATTAACTAAAGTTTTAAATCTAGATTCTAATAATAATATCAAGAAATAACTATTTTTTTTCAAAATATTTCTAAAGACAATGTGTATAAATATTCTATTGCAGACCCTAAAATGCAGGTGAGGCAGGCCAAGCAGTCTGACTGCTTAGCTATCTGGTGTCTAACAGAATTGGATTTTAGTAAAAAATTGTGCAAACCTATGTTGGCAACTGCTTTCACCATAGACACGTCAGCTAATTTGGTGTCAACTAATGGGTTAGTATCAGTAAATAATCTTTTCTAAGCTATAAAATAATCTAATTCATATCATGAATAAACTATATTTTGTAGGTCAAATTCATATCTTCAACTAGTGTCATGCAATCTGACAGTTGATAGTCAACCACCAGGCAACAGTGAATCTTCTGCTAATCAGTCTGTGGAATTTTTACAACCAATTGGTCAACAATTGCTTGTGCCTAATAGTCAGACAGTGACTCAAATAGCATGGACTGGACATGCTGATAACACAAGTATTGTTTGTGGCTTTAACAATGGAACACTAGCTTTGTGTCCAGTTAATAATTTGTTGCTAAGGGACGATGCTTCATCGAAGTTACTATGGCAACAAAGTGGCCACGGTAGCTTGCCTCAGGATACTGGATCGGTTGTCTGTTTAACTGCCAGTAAAATGGAGTCAAGCGTGCTGTGCAGTGCTAACAGTGAAGGAGCTGTATGTGTCTGGGATGCGCATTGCTTGGAGGTAATGTTTTTTGTTTATTTATTGTTTGTTTTGTTTAAAATGGCCTAATTTTACCTAATCACTGATTCTAGTAAACCCCACACTTCTACCCAATCACTGATTTTAGTAACTCCACACTTCTACCTAATCACCGATTTTAGTAACTCCACACTTCTACCCAATCACTGATTTTAGTAACTCCACACTTCTACCTAATC
>NIVC01000012.1:505000-577500 GCA_002269645.1 Macrostomum lignano | reverse complement strand
CAGCGGTGGCCTGCTGTGCTGGGATCCAAAGCCGATCGGTGGCGCTGTTGGCTCAATTCCCGATGCAACAGGTGCTGATATTGTGGAGCCCTGCCAACTAATTCGAGCTCAATTCGAAGGTCGGACCGCTCAGAATCTCGATTGGTGTCCAAGCAAGCCTGGCCTGTTTTCAGCTTCAACTTCCGATGGTCAGGTAAAGTGATGAAGGAACAGATAGATGCTGGGAGCAGGGGGGATGAGGGTTTTTCATATTTTGTGTGCTAGCAGAACACCATTTTAACTATTTTAACTTCTAAGCTCTTGAGCTGGCTCACTCTGTGTGTGTATAGAGAGACCCTTGGAAACTCCTGCTCTCTGGATTGTCCATTAAACTCGCCGCGTACTGTACTTTTACAACAAGTCGAACTGTAAGAATTTGTGCGGGGAAAAAACGACTTTTTTGTTTAGCAGCACCTATTGCTCGACTGGGCAGCGCTTGAAAGCTTAGGCTAAGCTTATTTAACGAGCAGTTCCAAGAAAACCTTTAGAGAGTTTAATACAGGGAATAAGGGAGAGGCGTGCGTGGGTTGAGGACAGGGGAATTCTAGCTTCAAGTCTTTAATCATTGTGCTCGTTTCCATTCTTACCCCATTCAGTCCCCCCCCCTCCCTCCTTAGAAACTTGACCCGCAGAGGAAGTAAAAGCTTAACCATGTGTTCTCAACAGTTTTGAGGGTTTTTTTCTGTTCAAATTTTTAGACAGTTGGAAATAGAGAAATGGCCTTTTTAAAGCACTTTCTTATTCTCTTGCTCTTATTTATTGAAGAATATGTATCTTCAATAACCGTCAAATGAACTGAAACCAATAGTTGTGTTTAAGGTTTGACAAATTCTGAGTGATTCTCACAAGAATTACTTCTAAATAATTAAAACTGTCCTTTTTAGACATGGCTACTCCACAGACCCCTTTGGGTCAACGCATGGTTCTTCTACAGACCCCCTTTGAGCCATAGACATGGCTACTCCACAGATCCTTTGGGCCATAGACATGGCTGCTCCACGGACCCCTTTGAGCCATAGACATGGCTGCTCCACAGACCCCTTTGGGTCAACGCATGGTTCTTCTACAGACCCCCTTTGAGCCATAGACATGGCTGCTCCACGGACCCCTTTGGGCCATAGACATGGTTGCTCCACAGACCCCTTTGAGCCATAGACATGGCTGCTCCACGGACCCCTTTGGGCCATAGACATGGTTGCTCCACAGACCTTTTTGAGCCATAGACATGGCTGCTCCACGGACCCCTTTGGGCCATAGACATGGCTACTCCACAGATCCTTTGGGCCATAGACATGGCTGCTCCACGGACCCCTTTGGGCCATAGACATGGCTGCTCCACAGACCCCTTTGAGCCATAGACATGGCTACTCCACAGATCCTTTGGGCCATAGACATGGCTGCTCCACAGACCCCTTTGAGCCATAGACATGGCTGCTCCACGGACCATGTCTTTTACAACATAGTTTATGTTGCCTTTCCAGTTTGGCATCTACAATATTCTCGGAGGCGGTTTCGGCATTGTTGATCTCGATGATAAAGACTACGACGGTATAAATGAAGGTCAGTTAAAGCGCTTGAGGACTCCGTCTGCAGCCGAAGATCCCTTTGCCAAGGTTCGCCAGCCTCTTGGCTGTATTCGAGTGCAATATAATCCTGCTAGGCCTTTCAGTTGGTTGCTAACATCTGCTCGTTGCGGTGCTAGTTTCGGCTTTGGCGGACGGTTAGTTTCGTTCGGCGGCCAGCCTGGTCACGTGACTATCGGAGTTTTAAACGCGGAAACCATTGGCCCCGTTGATTCGTTGATTGCGCGTCGAGCCGCCGAATTCGAATCGGCGCTAGCTAATGCCGGCGACGAGTTGGGGTCGTATTGCGGGTGAGGTTTAACTCTAATGTTCTAACCGGTTGGGTTAACTGACTACTAATTAGCTGACGAGGCATTTATGCAGTAAAATACGTTGATAGTTACTCCCGCCGTTTACCTGTACTTTAAATCGCCAGACCAACGTTTTACTACTAATTAGATGACGATGTTTTTATATAGTTACTCCCGCCGTTTACCCGTACTGTGAGGCTCTACGGCAAATTTTCACTACTGATTAGATGACGAGGTATTTGTGTAATAGAATACGTTGATAGTTAGCTCGTATACTTCGTCCGTTTACCCTAGTCATCGAGCGGTTGTCATTATAATCGCTATGGCCATAAATCATTATATAATTAATAATTGATTGACAGGTTGCGCTCAATCGAGTCTAGTCCACGCCAATCGGATTGCAACGCTTCCAATTCCAATTCTGAGAACTTACTGTGGCGACTATTGGAAGCCAATTTTAGTACTAATCCGCGTTCCGATTTTATTCGCCTGCTTGGCTACGGAGAAGATGACGATGAGTGCCAGCTGGATGGCAATGAGACTGATGATCTCATAGTTAGAGCACTGGTCTCCGGTAGAGTACAGCTCAGCGTTGACCTGTGCGTAGCCAATAAAAGATATTGCGAAGCGTTGCTCTTAGCTTCAATCAGCGATGGAGTTGCTAAGCAGAGTCAGCTGTTCAGCAGGACTCGAACTCGCGTCTTATCTACCCTAAATAACTACGATAGTATTAGTAGTTTAGTTGGAACAGTTGTTAGCGGCAATATTGTCGATTATGTTCGCAATGCTGGCATCGATTGGAAACAAAGACTGGCAGTTGTGTTGAGCTTTGTAGTTAACAATGATGAATCGGCCGCACTAATTGACTCTATTGGTCATAGCCTGATTGATGATGAGAATAGTAAGCAGCAGAGAAATTCCGCATCTATTTGGTCTGCGGCTGTTTGCTACGCTTGTTCGGGTTCTTGGCGTCGACTGGTTCACAGTCTACTACTGTTAGTAGGCAATGATAGTACCTATTCATCATTAATTGGCATTCAATTAGCTTTGCAAGCTGGTGAGATTCTTCGACGCGCTGTTGGGTCTAACAATGCTACTGCTAGTAGTGTTGCCATTAGTGACGCCTTTGTGGAACGGTACGCTTGGTCTCTGACGGGTCTGGGTGAACTGTCCGCTGCCTTGAACTGTTGCCTTAGACAGTTGGAGGACAGGTTGACTCAGCAATCATACTCAGTTACTGAGGCCGATGTTAAGTTGCACGAGTTTGCTTATCGGCTTTGGCAAGTTGTGGCCACTCCCGGTACCACAATACCGAGCATCTTAAAGGATCCATTTGCTGAGAGAGCAGCAATTAATGTAGCTAGATTAGTGGCTCAACCTGGTTCTGGCTATGCACCACCACCGCCAAGTCAACCAGGTTCTGGCTATGCACCACCACCGCCAAGTCAACCAGGTTCTGGCTATGCACCACCACCGCCAAGTCAACCAGGTTCTGGCTATGCACCACCACCGCCAAGTCAACCAGGTTCTGGCTATGCACCACCACCGCCAAGTCAACCAGGTTCTGGCTATGCACCACCACCGCCAAGTCAACCAGGTTCTGGCTATGCACCACCACCGCCAAGTCAACCAGGTTCTGGCTATGCACCACCACCGCCAAGTCAACCAGGTTCTGGCTATGCACCACCACCGCCAAGTCAACCAGGTTCTGGCTATGCACCACTATCGCAGCAGCCGAGTCAACCAGGTTCTGGCTATGCACCACCATCGCAGCAGCCGAGTCAACCAGGTTCTGGCTATGCACCACCACCGCCGAGTCAACCAGGTTCTGGCTATGCACCACCACCGCCGAGTCAACCAGGTTCTGGCTATGCACCACCACCGCCAAGTCAACCAGGTTCTGGCTATGCACCACCACCGCCAGGTCAACCAGGTTCTGGCTATGCACCACCATCGCAGCAGCCGAGTCAACCAGGTTCTGGCTATGCGCCACCACCGCCAAGTCAACCAGGTTCTGGCTATGCACCACCACCGCCGAGTCAACCAGGTTCTGGCTATGCACCACCACCGCCGAGTCAACCAGGTTCTGGCTATGCACCACCACCGCCAAGTCAACCAGGTTCTGGCTATGCACCACCACCGCCAGGTCAACCAGGTTCTGGCTATGCACCACCATCGCAGCAGCCGAGTCAACCAGGTTCTGGCTATGCACCACCATCGCAGCAGCCGAGTCAACCAGGTTCTGGCTATGCACCACCACCGCCAAGTCAACCAGGTTCTGGCTATGCACCACCACCGCCGAGTCAACCAGGTTCTGGCTATGCACCACCACCGCCAAGTCAACCAGGTTCTGGCTATGCACCACCATCGCAGCAGCCGAGTCAACCAGGTTCTGGCTATGCACCACCATCGCAGCAGCCGAGTCAACCAGGTTCTGGCTATGCACCACCATCGCAGCAGCCGAGTCAACCAGGTTCTGGCTATGCACCACCACCGCCAAGTCAACCAGGTTCTGGCTATGCACCACCACCGCCGAGTCAACCAGGTTCTGGCTATGCACCACCACCGAATCAACCAGGTTCTGGCTATGCACCACCATCGCAGCAGCCGAGTCAACCAGGTTCTGGCTATGCACCACCACCGCCAAGTCAACCAGGTTCTGGCTATGCACCACCACCGCCGAGTCAACCAGGTTCTGGCTATGCACCACCACCGCCGAGTCAACCAGGTTCTGGCTATGCACCACCACCGAATCAACCAGGTTCTGGCTATGCACCACCACCGCCGAGTCAACCAGGTTCTGGCTATGCACCACCACCGAATCAACCAGGTTCTGGCTATGCACCACCATCGCAGCAGCCGAGTCAACCAGGTTCTGGCTATGCACCACCACCGCCGAGTCAACCAGGTTCTGGCTATGCACTACCACCGAGTCAACCACTGCAGCACACTGTAGCCACATACTCAGAGCCTGCATCGCCACAGAAGTCTCTGAGAAGCTATTTCTCTTTCCCATTTCTAAAGTCAGCCGCACCCAGCGAACTCCCGCTGGCCATATCGACAGCGAGCCTCGCCGCTTCGCCGACTCAACTGATCACTGCCGAAAGTTTCGACACGTCTCAACAACAATTTTTGCCCGCAAATTTTTCATTAGCGTATCGTACTACTCACATGAGTAGTTTATCGCCTGGTGCGCAGTGCTATAATCCGCTGGTTCACCTGCCAACTGCTGCGACTCAGGCTCTGCCTCCTAAGCCGCCGCCGACAAATTCTCAGACGACATTGTCGACAGAAAGCATGTCACTATTTCGTGAAAAACTTGGATTAATTGTAAGTTTATTAACTTAACTTTAAACTTTTATTATTTGATGTATTAATAGGATAAGAGATTCTCCACTTGTCTCAGCTGGAATATCCTCTCATCGGCTGTAATACCCCCCTCGTCATTTGGAATACCCCCTAATCAGCTGGAATACCCCCTAATCAGCTGGAATACCCCCTAATCAGTTGGAATACCCCTAATCAGCTGGAATACCCCCTCGTCATTTGGAATACCCCCTAATCAGCTGGAATACCCCTAATCAGCTGGAATACCCCCTAATCAGCTGGAATACCCCCTAATCAGCTGGAATACCTCCTAATCAGCTGGAATACCCCCTAATCAGCTGGAATACCTCTCATCGTCTCAAGCGGAATACACCTACGGAGAGGGAAACTCCTGAGAATTACCCTTACACTTTGCAGAAATACCCTTTTATAAATACCCTCGCTGCAGCGGCCAGTAGCTACATAAGAATTCCCCCCCCAACCCAGTCTGCAGACGCCGCCAGCGCCGGCGGCAGAGACCAGGTTCAATCCCAGTTCTACAATCCGACTGCCTGGTCCGCCGCCGTTGCCGCACAGACTCCCCCACCAGCCTCATCATCAAGTGCTAAGCAGGTTTCTTCTAAGCCGTTAGAATCGTCAAATAAACCTGCGAATACTACAGGTCCTGTAGCCAATGAGCTGTCTTTTAGGCTCCCTGCTGCGCTAATTAACCTGTCTAGAGATTGTCGCAATCGAGCCGAAAATCTGCTTCGTATGACTCCTCCGGGCGGCAGTGCTGTTAAATGGCGTCACATGATTGTCAAGATGAACGACGCCGAGAAGCGAGCGACGGCGCTGGCCAAGTTGCTGGCCAATGGTGACGTGAGTTTTGGCGTACCACCTGTCACTGGCATTATTCACGGTTACACTGTCAGTGAGTCACTCAGTCACTTCCCTCCTACTCTGTCACTCCCCACTCAGTCACTGTCACCCCCCTCAGTCACTGTCACTCCCCCACTCAGTCACTGTCACTCCCCACTCAGTCACTGTCACTCCCCACTCAGTCACTGTCACTCCCCCACTCAGTCACTTTCACTCCCCACTCAGTCACTGTCACTCCCCCACTCAGTCACTGTCACTCCCCCACTCAGTCACTTTCACTCCCCACTCAGTCACTGTCACTCTCCCACTCAGTCACTGTCACTCCCCCACTCAGTCACTGTCACTCCCCCACTCAGTCACTGTCTTTCCCCCTACCCAGTAACTGCCACTCCCCATTCTCATCACTGTCGATCCCCACTCAGTCATTGTCACTCCCCCCACTCAGTCATTGTCACCCCCCCACTCAGTCATTGTCACTCCCCCTACTCAGTCACTGTCACTCCCCCTCAGTCACTGTCACTCCCCATTCTCATCACTGTCAATCCCCACTCAGTCACTGTCACTCCCCCACTCAGTCACTGTCACTCCCCCTCAGTCACTGTCACTCCGCATTCTCATCACTGTCAATCCCCACTCAGTCACTGTCACTCCCCCTTACTCAGTCATTGTCACCACCCACTTAATCGCTGTCACTCTCCCTACTCAGGCACTACTACAACCCTACTCAGTCACTGTCACTCCCCCCACTAAGTCACTGTCAGTGTCACTGTCACTGTCAGTGCCACTCCCCTAGTCACACTTAATTGATGACCTCTGCAGGTCTCGAAGCCGGTGCTAGACGGCCTGGGTTCGATTCTCACCAATCTGGAACGCGACAATCTGCCAGACGCGCTAGCCTGTCTAAACTCTGCCGTGCAGTGCGGCAGCTTCGTTGAGATGCGAAGCTTTATGCCCAGTTTCAAATTGCTAATTCAGACTGCCATTGACATGCGTCAAGTGTGATTTCATGACTTCATTTGATTTTATGGATTGTCACGGAACGTGCATCTCGATTTTTTTGTATCGGAAGTTTTTATATTTGATCAGTTTTGTTTCATCTGCTCAGGATAAAACATTTTTTGCAATACAATTGCCAAAGATTGAATGAGGCCTTCAGCGACATTTTTGTATTGATAAAGGCACTCCCGAAGATTGTACTTTTTCACCCCTATGTAAGGTGCATTCGATCTGAACCAGCCCTCACCCCCTTACCCCTTATTTACACTCGCTTAGGACTAGCCCTCACACCCTTTACCCCTAATTTACACTCGCTTAGGACTAGCCCTCACCCCCTTACCCCTAATTTACACTCGCTTAGGACTAGCCCTCACCCCCTTTACCCCTAATTTACACTCGCTTAGGACCAGCCCTCACCCCCTACCCCTAATGTACACTCTTTCAGGACCAGCCCTCAACCCTACCCCTAATGTACACTGTCCCAGGACCAGCCCTTATCCCCCTACCCCTAATGTACACTCGCTTAGGACCAGCCCTCACTCCCTTACCCCTAATGTACTCTCGCTCAGGACCAGCCCTCACCCCCTTACCCCTAATGTACACTCGCTTAAGACCAGCCCTCACTCCCTTACCCCTAATGTACTCTCGCTCAGGACTAGCCCTCATCCCCTTACCCCTAATGTACACACGTTTCACTAACACTAACACTAACCCTGCCTTCCAGTTCACACTCGCTCCGAAGCCCCCATCTATGGAATTTTCTTTTTTCGTGACAGGCACCACTGATCGGCATACGAAATCGTTGTTTTTTTGAGTGATTTTGCTACAGACTTTATTGCTTGATTTATTTCTTTTTGCCATGAGCCGACAAGGTGCTAAAGCTATTTCTAGTGTCCGTGCCAATAAGTGATTTTAATGCTATGCAATTCATTGCATTGGTCAGTCTTGTTATTTGATTTGATTTTTACTTTTTTGATCAAACAATTTCTGTGATGTCTGTTGTTACATTCGAATTTTTATTTTTTAAGTTTTTGTGGCACTAATTTTTATTGTGTTCTACTTCATAATCATTAAAAAAAATTTGGTAAAAGATATTACCTATCATAGCTTCCATATTTTTATTCTTTGGCATAATAATCGAGTCAGTAATTTTTTGAGCAATTTTTTAAAATGAAAATTTTTGAATAAAAACGTGATTTAGTATTTCCGGTTTGGCAAGAGCTTGATTTGCACTCCTGGTTCTTTCTGTTAATTCAGGGCTGACAGGCAGATTCAAGGGGGGCAGAGAGGCAGATTCAAGGAGGGCAAAGAGGCAGATTCAAGGGGGACAGAGAGGCGGATTCAAGGGGGACAGAGAGGCGGATTCAAGGGGGACAGAGAGGCGGATTCAAGGGGGACAGAGAGGCGGATTCAAGGGGGACAGAGAGGCGGATTCAAGGGGGACAGAGAGGCAGATTCAAGGGGGCAGAGAGGCAGAGGCAGGTTCACGAAAGAGCATTCGAGCAGAGAAAGTGTGGATGCAAGTACCTGTTGCATAGATGACAGTCCTAGTCCTTAACTACTGTTCTAAAATCAGTTGTGTCACATCTTGAAATTTCAGGCTAATAGCAGCAGCTCCTATTAGGCCAAGCCCTTTTTGGGGGGCCTTGCGGGGCGCTAGAAAAAAGCAACGGAGCCCAACAAGCAGCTTTGGTTATTTTGAAGCTCTTCATCATGGCGGAAGCAGAGACGGCCCAGACAGCACTTCCGACGCAGCAGCAGCTACCGCCTCCGCCTGACGCTAGCTTGCTTCGACTGCTCAGCTCAGATGTTTTAGACATTCACCTGGCCATTCACTGGCTTTACTATGCTAAAAGCGACGAAATTCGTCGCCTAGTTGTTTCTCGCTTAGCCGAATTCGAGTCCGAGCAGGCGGATTTCTACCTGCCCCAATTAGTTAATATGTACGCTAATTGCGGCGCAGAGATATCATCCGCGCTTAGACCGTATTTGGAGAGTCGCTGCTCTCGTTCGGCGGAGTTCAGCTGCCGGCTGGCTTGGCTTTTGGATGCCCATGGCGCTAGGCAGCGTCAGAAACGACGGTGTCACGCTTTACACCTGCGCGATTGTATTGTTAGCGAACAGTTGGGTCCGGAGCCGCCTGTGCACCTTGTTGAAACTGATGGGGAAAGGTGCGTGTCATATTATCAACTTAGCGCTGTGGGCGGCTGTTATCAGCTAGACGGAGTGGGGTGGGTTTCATATTATCAACTTAGCGCTGTGGGCGGCTGTTATCAGCTAGACGGAGTGGGGTGGGTTTCATATTATCAACTTAGCGCTGTGGGCGGCTGTTATCAGCTAGACGGAGTGGGGTGGGTTTCATATTATCAACTTAGCGCTGTGGGCGGCTGTTATCAGCTAGACGGAGTGGGGTGGGTGTTTGATTTCGGCTTCAGCCAAGCTGGTTGTGCCTGATTTCACTAAAATGATTTGACTTGTTTTCAACAGCATGATAGAGCAAAGATTTATTTATAAAAAACCTGCAGGTCCCTGAACCAACGCGAGCACGCGGCCGCCGGTCAGCAGCCTCACCAAACGCACAAGCGCTGCGCCAGCGATGCTCTCCAATTCGATGGCTGGTCGGACCGGATCCGGCGCTGTCGAACGACGGCCGGCAATTTGAATAGCGGCCGCGCCTTCGCTAGTGGCTGCCAGTGCCAGGCGGCTGCCAACCTGAGCGTGAGCTGCAGCTGCGGCTCGGCCCGCCTGCTGCCTCAGCTGGAGTTTGTTAAATCTCTAATGCGACTAAGCCGCCGACTCCGGCAGTATCCGTCGCGCGAGGCGCGTACCAGCCATTTGCACGGCGAATTGGCGCTATTAAATTTCAATTTGCCAGCTCGAGTCTGGCTGCCGGTTGGCCGAGCCGATCACTGCATCGTTCGAATACCGCACACCGCATCCGCTGTGCTCAATAGCAAAGACAAAGCTCCCTATTTGATCTACGTTGAAACCGTGTCCCGAGACGATCCAATGGCCGCCGACATACCTGTTGGACGAACTTTACTCCTGCCTAGCAGTTCGTCTACTTGGCGCAGTCAAGAGGAACTGATTCAGCAGCAACAGCAGCAGCAGCAGCAACAACCACAGGCCATCAACAATGCCGATATGTGCAGCAGCAGCGGCTGCTGCTCCGAGGAGCCCATCGCTGTTGACTCTGTCGACGGGGGAAGCAGCTGCCTCAGCGGCGAAGACGAATCCTGCGCTGTGCCCGCCGCAGACAGGGTATGGCTACTGAATGCTTTGGCTAGGCTAGTATAGTCACTGCCATGTCCTACTTGAACTACTGCCATGCCCTATATGCACTACTGCCATGTCCTATATATGCACTACTGCCATGTCCTATATATGCACTACTGCCATGTCCCATATGCACTACTGCCATGCCCTATATGCACTACTGCCATGTCCTATATATGCACTACTGCCATGTCCCATATGCACTACTGCCATGCCCTATATGCACTACTGCCATGTCCTATATATGCACTACTGCCATGTCCTATATATGCACTACTGCCATGTCCCATATGCACTACTGCCATGCCCTATATGCACTACTGCCATGTCCTATATATGCACTACTGCCATGTCCTATATATGCACTACTGCCATGTCCCATATGCACTACTGCCATGCCCTATATGCACTACTGCCATGTCCTATATATGCACTACTGCCATGTCCCATATGCACTACTGTCATGCCCTATATGCACTACTGCCATGTCCTACTTGCACTACTGCCATGCCCTATATGCACTACTGCCATGTCCTACTTGCACTACTGCCATGCCCTATATGCACTACTGCCATGCCCTATATGCACTACTGCCATGTCCTACATACACTACTGCCATGCCCTATATGCACTACTTACTTTACCCCGCCAACCTCGCGCGCAGACCCTGACCGCTGACAGTCGTCAGCTGTTAACCACCGGCACCAGCACCGCGGTCGTGACTGATTCCAACGGCCTTCCAAACGATGTCGACGATGTTGGCGCTATTAGCAACGGGCACGTTGCTGCCGATGCCGCTGTCGAAACCGACGACGGTTCTTCGCTGCTGTTCAGCCCGGCTGACGTTCGCAGACGCCTGTCAACCGGCATGACGCACTGGGCCGCCGCTGCCGCCAACGCTGCCAACGCTCAGTCGTCACCCGAGAGCGGCAGCCTGCGCAGCTTCCAGATGTGCGATCGGGACGATCCGTCGCTCAGCGTGCTGCGCGAGCCGTTCAGCGAGAAGCGCCGACGCGTCAGGGAGTCGTCTCCGTTCGGCCATCTGGCCAGCTGGGAACTGCGGGCCGCCATCGTCAAGTGCGACGACGACCTGCGACAGGAGCTGCTGGCGCATCAGGTGCGAATGGAGCATTCGTATCTGCTTCTTTCACAGCCTCACAGATTCTCAGTTGCTGAGCCACATCCTAGATCCCCTCAGGATCCGCCAACACATCTTAGATCCCCTCAGGATCCGCCAACACATCCCAGATCCCCTCAGGATCCGCCAACACATCCCAGATCCCCTCAGGATCCGCCAACACATCCCAGATCCCCTCAGGATCCGCCAACACATCCCAGATCCCCTAAGGATCCGCCACGTACATCCCAGATCCCCTCAGGATCCGCCAACACATCCCAGATCCCCTAAGGATCCGCCATCACATCCCAGATCCCCTAAGGATCCGCCACGTACATCCCAGATCCCCTCAGGATCCGCCAACACATCCCAGATCCCCTAAGGATCCGCCATCACATCCCAGATCCCCTAAGGATCCGCCACGTACATCCCAGATCCCCTCAGGATCCGCCAACACATCCCAGATCCCCTAAGGATCCGCCACGTACATCCCAGATCCCCTCAGGATCTGCCAACACATCCCAGATCCCCTCAGGATCCGCCACCACATCCCAGATCCCTTCAGCATCCGCCATCGCATCCCGGATCCCCTCAGGATAATCCAATGAACTGAGTAAACCCATCGCTAACTTCCGCAGGTGCTCCGGCTGCTCAGCTGGATCTGGAAGACCGAACGAGTCCCGTTGTGGCTCTGCCCGCTCAGCGTCACAGTTGCCGGGGACCGAGCCGGCCTCATCGAGCCCGTAGCTGACGCCAATTCGCTCCATCAGATTCGTCGAATGCTTCGGGCGCAGCGTCAGCAGCCGCAGCAGCAGCAGCAACAGCAGCAGCAGCAACAGCAACAACAGTCGCAACAGCAGCAGCAAAAGCAGCAATCTTCTTCCCCAACGTTGCTGACTCATTTCGAGCAGGAATTCGGGCCGCCTAATAGCGAAGCCTTTTTAGAGGCTCAACGAAATTTTGTTGAAAGCACCGCCGCCTACTGCATTGTTTGCTATCTGCTGCAAGTTAAAGACAGGTTCGTGTGTTGCTTTTGTGTTTTGCTTTTACTGCTTACATTATTAGAGCCGTCAGGCGCCAATAATTATAGGGATTAATTTGAACCGATCCTTAAACTCATTTAGTAATTGAATCAACGTACGCAGCCTTAGCAACCGTCCCTTAGCAGCCCTAGCAACGACTGATTAATAATCCTAGCAACCACTTCTATGCTTCCTTAGCAGCCAGGTATAAAGGCCCTGGAAACCACTGCTAAATACCTTAGCAACTGCTTATAAACTGCCCTAGCAACCACGTATACGAGTAAAGGCCCTGGAAATCACTTATCAATGGCCCTAGCAACCACATCTATTAATACCATGGCAACTGCCCCAAAAACCGCAGCGCCAATAAACACCACACCCCTATTTATGCCCGATAGTACAAATCGGTTAATTGATTGATTTCCCGCAGGCACAATGGCAATATTCTCCTAGATAACCGAGGTCACGTTATCCACATTGATTTCGGCTTCATGCTCAGTTCTAGTCCCGGTCGCAATCTCGGCTTCGAGTCGAGCCATTTCAAGCTCACTAACGAATACGTTGAAGTGATGGGCGGACACGACGCCGATATGTACAAGTACTTTCGCGTACTACTACTGCGCGGTATGCTGGCCGCTAGGAAGCACTTCGACAAAATTCTAACGTTAGTGGATATTACATCGGAGGGCAGCGATTTGCCCTGCTTCGCCAAAGGCCCAGCCTCTACTCTGGCCGCATTGCGCGAACGCTTCCATTTAGGCTGCACCGAATTGCAATTGCAACGCCTACTAGAATCAATGGTTGAAGCGTCTTTGCACTCGATTAGTACGAGACTGTACGATTCGTTTCAGTACTTTACTAATGGCATCGAGTGAACAGTGCGAAACTAAATTAGGGGCTTATCGTAATTAAAAACTGCATAAACTTGAGCTTTGTGTTATTTAGTGCGTTTGTAACATTGTAAATTGCCTTTCATTTAATTGCCAAAATGGCTGTTTATCGCAGGCGCTGTTTTCATAGAAAATAAGAATAAAAATAATAAAGATACTACGATAGATGGAAATAATAAAGATATATCTTATCTTAATAAATAATAAAGATGGAAAAAAGATACTCGTATTATAGCCCAGCCGTTTAACGGTTAAATGTGCCCTTAGCTCTCTCTCTGGTCTTCTTATCTTAATCAGAACTTTTTTTTCTGCCTTCCCTTCCCCCAGATTTTTTTCAATATAGTTGATTCACGGGATCTATTTAATGTACATCCGTCTGAATGTACATCGCCTCCGCTGTCCGAGCCAAGGATGATAATAGTTTTCTAACCTCCAGGCAATATAATATTATACCGGTCGGTATGGGCAAGTGAGCTAAAAATAGCAGCCAATGAACAGGAAGCCGGGGTTTTTGCGAGTCCTCTCCTGATAACTTCTTACCCCCCCCCCAACCCACACTAATTGGCCCACTCGCGATCGATGCTAAAAATTAGAGTGGAACAATTTTAACTGCCCCACAGGGGGTCTATGTGTACATTGCTAGAAAATGTACGTCTAGTTAGTAGGCTAGCTTCCACTGATTGGCCCTATCAGGCTAACCTCCCTTCGCCTCCAGGGTTGTGACTGGAGCTATTTACTTTTTGTCTACGTTTGCCCCCAATCTTTAGTCTTCTGATAGATGTTGATGACTTCCTTATTTAAGTCCAGCGCGCTTTCTTCTACGATCTAAAAATCCAAATATACTAAATAATTAACTAAATTTATGCTACTAGTTTACGGCTGGGGTTGTGGTCTATCTAAAGCTGCTAATAAATTTTGCAATAATCGTTTTTTGTTTCATCTTGCATAAATTAATGTGCTTGTGTCGTATGTATCGCTTATAAATAGACTCCTCGTCCTCTTAGACTGGAGTCATTGTATTTGTACATTTCCTGCAAAGCTTTTGTCTCCTTATCAAATGTCAATCAGTTTGACTTATTTTTTTAATGAATAACCACTTCCCGTGCCGTTGAGCAAGCCGCATGTCTGCTTTCAAATGCGTTCTTAAAAACATAGTATTTGCGCTTCGCCTCTTCCTGCATGCATGCAATTCTAGAAATAGCACCCTCAGCTTATGTTAGGCCTATACTACTGTAGTATGTACCCCAGTATACTAGATCTTTTTTGTTATAATCAAAACACATAATTGTGCAACAGTTCGCGTACAGATTTGCTGTGATTTGTTGTATTATTGAATTTATATTGATTTGAATAAACTGATCTCAGTTTTCTTCTACTGTTTCTTTTTAAAAAAGCACGCAATGATTAAAGGAGTAACGCAAACAAATTGCACGTCTCGAGCTCCAATATTATCCTTCTACTTAAATAAACAAAGGCACAAGCATTATTAAACAGACCTAATAAATATTTTAGCGTTTTACTCATTTTTGTCAGTCATCAAGTTGCGAATATATCTTTTCGCCTGGTGATAGTCTAAAATATCAATAAGTACATCAAGAGACAGTCGATGTCGATATTTTTCGATGTACACAAAAATTCTCAGAAAAGTTCCAATTTACAATGCTTTAATACGATCTATTATGTTTTGTGATTGTAATTTTTGTTCCAAGTTCGTTAAAAGCTACTGCAAGTAAAAATATACGCTTTTATTGTTATAATTATTATAATGTCATTTGCAAGGGTCGCATAATTATTATTTGAGCTCTTTCACTAAAATCTGCTTTTTTCTTGGAATTGAATTAAGAAAAAACTCCCTCAAAATCCCCAATACGAATCCATATCAAACTTGCCGAATGACAAAAATTGTTCTATTTATTACATAAAATATGCCATTTTTGTTGTTTAATTACCAATGTTTCAGTGTAAAAGAACTGATTGTTTATAACAAGTTTATAGAATCAAATATTTGAATGTCTCAACTTTTTAGCATATCCTGTATGTGTCTGTCCTGTTTCTACTGCGCTTAATACAGCAGTACTTTATGGTTTATTTTATTATTTTGACAAAAGAAAAGTCCGTCAATCACGTATATTGTTAATTTAATATTACGGAATTGTATTATTAATCGTTATAATTATAATATTACATAGTTTGTGCAGAATTTCTGTGTTTGCCAAGAAATTGTCGCTTATATTAATTATCAAAGGTGACCTAAATGGTTTCTTTGTTATTTGGTTTTTTAATGTGTCAGTGTGACATCAGGTAGAACTTTTGAAGATTTGTGAAATCGACCCCTTAATTCACCGCGTGGCTGCGTTTGAGGGGCGGACGCATAACTAACCACAAGCAACTCTGCTTAACTGGCGTCCCTGGCCGTTTAGACTTGCATGTTCATCTTATACTGTATGCAGATTGAGGCTTGAAAATTTATAGACAAAATTGAGCTGAGCAATAAAGCTTTTGCTTTATATACATTAGTACACAAGTTATTTATAAATCTGGGGATTCCCTGCAAAGCAAAGCCCAAGTGCATCTTAGTCGGATAAAAATATCTAAGAATAAAATGCATGCAGATGTATTTATAAAATGTACACAGATTTTTTAATTTACAAGCTACTAATTTAAAATTGCATTGTCTAAACTTACAGCCCCGTGACTCTGTGGTCCTCAGCTCCATGACCCGATGGTCCTCAGCCCCGTGACACAATGGTCCTCAGCTCCATGACCCGATGGTCCTCATCCCCGTGACTCTGTGGTCCTCAGCTCCATGACCCAATGGTCCTCAGCTCCATGACCCGATGGTCCTCAGCCCCGTGACTCTGTGGTCCTTAGCTCCATGACCCGATGGTCCTCAGCCCCGTGACTCTGTGGTCCTCGGCTCCATGACCCGATGGTCCTCAGCCCCGTGACTCTGTAGTCCTCGGCTCCATGACCCGATGGTCCTCAGCCCCGTGACTCTGTGGTCCTCGGCTCCATGACCCGATGGTCCTCAGCCCCGTGACTCTGTGGTCCTCGGCTCCATGACCCGATGGTCCTCAGCCCCGTGACTCTGTGGTCCTCAGCTCCATGACCCGATGGTCCTCAGCCCCGTGACTCTGTGGTCCTCGGCTCCATGACCCGATGGTCCTCAGCCCCGTGACTCTGTGGTCCTCAGCTCCATGACCCGATGGTCCTCAGCCCCGTGACTCTGTGGTCCTCAGCTCCATGACCCGATGGTCCTCAGCCCCGTGACTCTGTAGTCCTCAGCTCCATGACCCGATGGTCCTCAGCCCCGTGACTCTGTGGTCCTCAGCTCCATGACACAATGGTCCTCAGCTCCATGACCCGATGGTCCTCAGCCCCGTGACTCTGTGGTCCTCAGCTCCATGACCCGATGGTGAAGAGTTGATTCGGGAGGTGATCAGTCTCCCGAAAACTCCCACTTCCAGACACTTAAGCCTGGGAACAAAATAAAGTGATCACTTACTGTTGCGGGCTCCTCTTCCGTGTAGTGCAGTTTCTCCGAGCTCGTTTCTTCAATTCTTCTTCTTCTTCTTCTTCTTCTCCGGAGGAATCTTCTTGAAGTCTCGAATCGGCCGAATGAGAGCGTGACAATCCAATCAGGCGACGTCGCAGTATTTCTCGAATGCAAATCAATATAGGCCTTAAGCTCAGTAATCAATATCAACGATGCGCCCTTGTGATAAAATCAACTTTCTGTAATAATTCACGAGGACCTCCAAGAAGGGCGTCTTCTTCTAGATCTAACGGAATCGGAGTCGTGTGCTCCTATCGGTTAATCTAGGATAACCAAAATCAATCAATCAATAATCCTGTAAGGGTATCGGAATCGCGGTCCGCAGATCCTATCCAATCCCTTAGGAAAATGGGAGGCCTCAAATTCAATGAACTCAGTCAAATCGACTGGACAGTAACGGCCGGCAATAAATCGCTCTCAAAATCAATAACAAAGGCTCTAACCAGAGCTTACCGAACGGTAGGTATTTCCTCAGAGATATAGCCTCGCTTAGCTGCTCCAGCAAGCTTCAAGATCTTCAGAGGCTGCTCCGAGTCTGAGATATTTAGCTCAGATTTTGGCTTGTATTTATAGGAAAAATTGTTGAGAAACAGATTATTTTTAGTAGGTGACAGTTTCGCGCTTTGGAAATTTGACCCCTATGGAATACATTAGCTTTGAGCGCCGATACCATATTCGGAGTTCTAAATTTAAATGTTGCAAAAGATGGTCACTTGTTGTTTTTGTGGTCTTTAAAAATAGAGTATGACAATTTGCAGTTTTTGTAACATTCGAGTTTTTCGCATCTTTATGTTGCTACTTATAGTAGTCTACTTTGTATCTTATCTGGAGATCTCTACAATGGTCCTCATCCCCATGACCCACTCTTACTCAGCCCCATGGCCCAATGGTCCTCACTCCTCAGCCCCATGACCCACTCTCACTCAGCCCCATGACCCAATGGTCCTCAGCCCCATGACCCACTCTTACTCAGCCCCATGACCCACTCTTACTCAGCCCCATGACCCATTGGTCCTCAGCCCCATGACCCACTCTTACTCAGCCCCATGACCCACTCTTACTCAGCCCCATGACCAAATGGTCCTCAACCCCATGACCCACTCTTACTCAGCCCCATGACCCACTCTTACTCAGCCCCATGACCCACTCTTACTCAGCCCCATGACCCACTCTTACTCAGCCCCATGACCCACTCTTACTCAGCCCCATGACCCACTCTTACTCAGCCCCATGACCCACTCTTACTCAGCTCCATGACCCACTCTTACTCAGCCCCATGACCCACTCTTACTCAGCCCCATGACCCACTCTTACTCAGCCCCATGACCCATTGGTCCTCAGCCCCATGACCCACTCTTACTCAACTCCATGACCCACTCTTACTCAGCCCCATGACCCAATGGTCCTCAACCCCATGACCCACTCTTACTCAGCCCCATGACCCAATGGTCCTCAGCCCCATGACACTCTTACTCAGCCCCATGACCCAATGGTCCTCAGCCCCATGACCCACTCTTACTCAGCCCCATGACCCACTCTTACTCAGCCCCATGACCCACTCTTACTCAACCCCATGATCCACTGGTCCTCAGCCCACATGACCCAATGTTTCTCCATGACTCAATGTTCCTCTCAGTCTCATAACTCTGTGATATACATGTAGTGATTCTGCACCAGTGTTCTTCAATAAAGTGAAGACAGAGAAATGTCATTTTTTATCACTTTACATCTATGCAACACTCAGCTAGACAGAAGAATTGCAGCTTCCACATACTGATAAAGTTGTCGGTTTTTCAAATTTCAGTCCTCAAAAACGCGGGGCTTTAGTTAAACCAAAGTTCCCTGTTGTGATGACAGAAAACGTGCCTAGTAACTGGCCCAAAAATTGTATTCGAAATTGGAAAAATACAATAATATCGTTCTATTGTGCTCTCTTCAATCAACAAGTCACAAGATTGCATGCATGCGAATTAATTTAGCTATGACGGAATAACATCAGGTTTTTTCTCACGCACTGAATGAAAGGTAGCAAAATTGAGGTTTTAAAAATAGCTAGGACGTCACAAGAATTAGATTACTCGGACAGAACTTTGAATGTCATCAGAGTTCTAAAAATAGAATTTCAGTCAGAGATTGCACCCACGCGTACAAGCTAAACTGTTTTTAGCTTAGACGCACGTAGATCTTTCACATTAGATTAGTGTACATTTTGCGGTGGTTTATTTAGTGAGGGTATAAATATAGCAGAATTATGCTCATAACTTAGTTTCAGAGCGAACTACCAACTAACTGGCATTGGAACAAGCAAGTTCATCTGCAACTGTGCCAGCATGTCCGCAAGAAATCGAATTGTTCGCGAGCTACGTACGATGCAGTCGGACCCGTTGCCATATGTCTCAGCCGGGCCGATTGATGAGGACCTGCTGACGTGGCGCGGTGTCATCGTGGGACCTGCCGGTACTCCGTACGAGAACGGTCAATTCGATCTGCGCATCCAGTTTCCAAGCGATTATCCGTTAAAACCGCCGAAACTGCAATTCCTGACTCAAATCTATCATCCGAACATCAATAGTAGGGGTTTGGTCTGCTTGGACATTCTGCAGAAGCAGTGGTCGCCGGCCCTCACCATCAGCAAGGTGCTGCTGTCGTTGACTTCGCTGCTGTCCGAACCGAATCCGGACGATCCACTAGTGGGAAACATCGGCCGGCAGTACAAGACCAATTACGGAGAGTTCGTACGACTCGCCCGAGAGGCTACTCGCAAATATGCTACTGCGGGCTGAAGCTGTTGACACTTGCAAAAGTTGACATTTGCAAGAAAGCCAGTATATCCTGTACTTTTATTAATACCCTGTAATTAATAAAATCATGCAGTAAAAATACGCTCCTCTTGCGCCCTCTTGCATCATAAGAGGCAATCCCCCAAAATGAAAAAGTTCTATTTTTTTACTGCACTGTACTATATAATTTGTAATAATTATCAAAAAAATACTATATTACATGTAATTTTGTTTTATCACGGGTGCAAAATAAAATATGCAAAATATACTGCGTTTAGTGAAAAGCGTAAAGATCAAGACGCGGCTGATCTTAAAAAAATTGAATTTTTTTATTATTGTACATTGTCAACAAAAATGGTGATAAAGGAAAAAGTGAAAGTTGGCGAGCCAGAAAACAGTGGAATTTCCTGGCGCCTGACTATCTGAATGTTGTGGCTCAGCTGCGTCAGTGACTCCCCCCACCCCAGATAAACTTCTGACTATCACCATCCACTTTGCTAGAGTACACATTAGTAAGGTATAGTTTATCGATCGCATGCATGTATACCTTAATGTTCATTTTTGATTACATAATCATAGAGTATTAATGCAAACATGTACATGTCATTAAAGGCAATAGAAATGGTTAAAAACTGACAGTCAAAAGTCGGTCAAAGAAGGTCAAAGTTTGTGACTCGCGTTTGATTTAATGAGAACTGTCTGGCCATAGACAATTGATAGACTGATTTTGTTAATCGATATTCTAGAGAGAACTAGTAGTGAATTAATGCGAGACTGGAAATTAGTACAAACAACTGCGGCAAGCTTTGTCTGTCAGGCGAAGGCTAATCATCGTTTATAAAAAATGCGGTTGCAGTTCAAAAATATACATTGTGCACCCAGCAACAGCAGCTCGTCAGATGACACCGACAGTTCTATGTTTGATGATCTGTGGGACAGGTGAGACTTGGGGTGACACAAAGAGACAGTGGAGTGACAGGAGAGACAGTGGAGTGACAGGAGAGACTGTGGAGTGACAGGAGAGACAGTGGAGTGACAGGACAGACAGTGGAGTGACAGGAGAGACAGTGGAGTGACAGGAGAGACAGTGGAGTGACAGGAGAGACTATCAGCGTTCAAAACGCTGATATGCTATTACAAACTTATCAGAGATATTTAATGTTAGACCCACCCATTTGCCTGCACTAAAACAGCCACGCAGACCATGCGTGCCCTCTCTGTGTTAATTTATCTAACTGCCTAACTATAAAAAAAGCAAATAAGATGGGTGGGGCGGAAAAATATCACGCCACCACCCAACGCTGCCCCCGAGCACAATGTCGAGCATTATAAATACAATGCAATTGAAAGAGCCGAGGCTCTCCACTGCCGAGTTTAGTAGAGTTTGAGCTCAAACCTAAGAAAAGGACTTGTCTCAGTTCTTCGAAGCTTCTGTCTGTCGTGGCAGAGGGGTAGCAGGCGTGTAAGGTAGTGGGCGTGAGAGGCCTTTCAGAGACTACCGATAAACGACCTGTTACAGAGACAGTGGAGTGACAGGACAGACAGTGGAGTGACAGGACAGACAGTGGAGTGACAGGAGAGACTGTGGAGTGACAGGAGAGACAGTGGAGTGACAGGACAGACAGTGGAGTGACAGGAGAGACTGTGGAGTGACAGGAGAGACAGTGGAGTGACAGGACAGACAGTGGAGTGACAGGAGAGACTGTGGAGTGACAGGAGAGACAGTGGAGTGACAGGACAGACAGTGGAGTGACAGGAGAGACTGTGGAGTGACAGGAGAGACAGTGGAGTGACAGTTGCTAGGTAGGAGATGGGAGATACTGAGCAGACTGGGGTTGACAGGGCAGACAGTGGTACGAAAAAAATGCAGCGCAATGCTCACTTTGAGCTTAGTTAAAACATTTTTTAATTCTTCAATTCAATCCAGCGAATCAGGCAGGCAAACTGTAGAGGCTTGCCCTGCAATATCAGGCAGTCGGCTAAGGAGCCTCTTCAGCAAGGATACAACGGGCAAGGACTCTTCTAGCGGTCAATTAGATGTTTCGGATATCAACCAAGGAGACTGCGGCAGTAGCGTTGGAAGCGGTGAAAGTGACAATGAAGACCATGGTATGTGTCTAATTAAAAATCTAATAATTGAAACTGTTTGGAAACTGTTTTAAGTGAACAGTTGTAGAGCCAACCAATAATAAGAAAAACAAACAATTCACATATATCTACGCGGACACAATCCATTTTTAGACGGACACAATCCACTGTTAAGACGGACACAACCCACTGTTTAGACGGACACAACCCACTGTTTAGACGGAAACAATCCACTGTTAAAACGGACACAACCCACTGTTTAGACGGACACAACCCACTGTTTAGACGGACACAATCCACTGTTAAAACGGACACAACCCACTGTTTAGACGGACACAACCCACTGTTTAGACGGACACAATCCACTGTTAAGACGGACACAACCCACTGTTTAGACGGAAACAATCCACTGTTAAGACGGACACAACACACTGTTTAGACGGACACAATCCACTGTTAAGACGGACACAATCCACTGTTAAGACGGACACAACACACTGTTTAGACGGACACAATCCACTGTTAAAACGGACACAATCCACTGTTAAGATGGACACAATCCACTGTTAAAACGGACACAATCCACTGTTAAGATGGACACAATCCACTGTTAAAACGGACACAATCCACTGTTAAGATGGACACAATCCACTGTTTAGACAGACACAATCCACTGTTAAGATGGACACAATCCACTGTTAAGACAGACACAATCCTGATTCCATTTTCATCGCAGTATGCAGTCCAGAAACTCGCCAACGGTTCCTGACCGAGTTCCGCAACCGTCTGTCCCGGCTGAAGCAGCTGACTCAACCGCAGACCTCCAGCCTGACCGATCCAGACCGTTTGAAGCAGCTCAATCAGCGTCTTCAAGAAATTGTACAGAGAAATATTGCACTGAAAAAAGACGAGATGGACAAATTTTGGGTCGATTTGAACGTTCGAATTCCTAAAAGAGAGCCTGCAACAGCAGACCAATTTGGTGTTGGTCAACTAAGCGCAACTAATGGCAAAGGTGGAGCAGTCAAGGTGGGTAAAGCACGAAATACGGACAAATTAATAAACTAAAAAAAGAAAATATCTTTTAGAAAGTTTTATTAACTTAAGTTCGTTTTTACGAAGTTTTTTTTCCCTTTTCATAGTCTTGTGATAGGGTTATGGAGGGAAAAAATTGTTATACTTTTAGGCTTAATTGTTAGACAACCCGAGCCTTCAATTTTTTGAGGAAACAGAAAACAAAATTTTCGTTATTCATTCAAGATTATTTGTATCTTTATTCACTTAATATCAAGGAGAAATTTACGTTTTCTAGAATGGTTTTTGAAGGCTGGCTTTATGCAATAATTGGATAATTAAGTGGATAGTTACTAGATTTAACACGAAAAATCGTATAATCAATTTATCAATTGTTTTAACCAGAAAACAATTCGATTTTTTATCGTGCAGACAAAATCTACTGGCAAATCGACCAAGAGATCATCGGCTGCAGGTGGAAGCAGCTCCAATCAAGGATACTGCAGCAACACACACCTGTTTCGCCTTCAAGTCAGTCCAAAGAGTTACCTTTGCACAGCGCTGCAACCACTGCTAGTTCGTTTAGGACTGCTAACCGACACGCGAGGCAGACCATTTCAAATGAGTCTCAATGGTTTCCTAGTTGCTCAAGACGGGGACAATGCTCAGAAAAGTCAATCGGGGCGCAGTCAACCACAAGAGGTCAGTCTGTTGCAGACTGTTCACGAAATCTTGTTGCAATCTTCGCCTACTAGCAAAAAAGGTAGCAGCAGCAGCATGCAGAGATCCAGTAGTAATGTTAAGCTCTTTCTCAACGTGTACTGATGCGCGCCTCAGAAAACTGTTCCTGCTTGTTAGTTCCGATTAAACCATACAACATTCCGAGGTCTGCCAACCGGACCCGACGTCGAATGTTTGATATTACACCGTTGACCGACGCTATAAACGTCTTCATCCGTCGGCGTAACATAAAAATGCCCATTCACCAATGACGTCCATCAACGACCAGTGCGTCCGCGGACGTCGGAATGCTGCACAGGAAATCAACACTAGAGAAAAAGCGTTTTCTTAATTATATAAACAAATTTTGCTGCTGCCAAATCCTCTTTCTGTCATCGGGTTGTTTTTTGACCTAATTGTCTTGGCTCTAAGAAGGTTCGGAGCGTCGCTGCTTTAAGGCGCCAAAACTTTTTAAGTTGTCTTTTCAGTCTCAAGCTCATTCTTGAGCATTCTCGATATTTAAATACGTCTTTGGAGTTATTTATTTACTGTAATAGTTTGGTTGCATATATGTAGTTACGAAAATGAGGCTAGCCATTTAATTCCGTATTTGATGTTGTGTGGATTCCACATTTAGGGTCGTGGATTCCACATTGGGAGACGTGAATTCCATATTCGACGTCGTGGGTTTTATTTTTAGCATTACATCCAAACTCAGACTAGAGAAAAAACCCAGGTTAGTTGAAAAATCAAACTTAAAAACCCATTCATACTACTTGTATCCTTACATAGGTAGGACTATTTGCAAATAGAGGCAACAATATGGCAACAGTGCAAAACATACATGCATTTACTTGGGCAATGTTAAAGATCACTGCAAGGTCATAGCTATATCAGCAAAGTGCAGAGATTTTTAGCAACAAAAAAATTTTCATTTTAATGTTACAGTCTGGCTATTTTAAAACTGATAAGTGATAGGTACAGAAGTTGAAAGCATTATGGATTTATTTCTTGTCTTGCTTTAGCACAGGGGCGCCAGCACCAGGGGATTTAGCACCAGGGTTTTAACACCAGGGACTTTAGCACCAGGGGTTTTAGCACCAGGGGTTTTAGCACCAGGGGTTTTAGCACCAGGGGCTTTAGCACCAGGGGCTTTAGCACCAGGGGCTTTAGCACCAGGGGCTTTAGCACCAGGGGTTTTAGCACCAGGGGTTTTAGCACCAGGGGTTTTAGCACCAGGGGCTTTAGCACCAGGGGTTTTAGCACCAAGGGCTTTAGCACCAGGGGTTTTAGCACCAGAGGCTTTAGCAACAGGGGCTTTAGCACCAGGGGCGCCAGCAATAGTCTACATTTCTCTGAGGTTTCTAAGATACTGTTTAAGTGTCCTGCTGCATGCTTAAAACTACACAAGCATATAGAATGAGACAAGCATATCCGCTTAGCCATAAGTGAAAAGTTTCCAACTAAAAAACGTTCTAAACACCCTTTATCAATTATAGCGGTGCATAAAAGGCAAACGACAAACAGTTAGACATTACATAGCTGGCAAATAACTAGAAAGGACGTTAATAAACTTCTTTCATCTTATCTGCTATGGTGCAGTTGAATGCAGTGCAGCAATGTAACTTAATGCAGTTTTTTAGTGTCTAAATAAAAAGTCTGGTGAGAGAGAGAGGCTACAAGGTAAGTCTAGCTTAGTCAGCTAGCTAGTTAGTTTACAAAAATACGCCGACTGACATTGCAGCGTACCTTCAAAGGACCCGACTGTACTTGCATTAGAATTATAACAGCTACGATTTTATATAATGTACATATGTGCTGAGCAATGTGCAAACAATGTACACAAGGATAGAGAGGAAGCTAGAAGAGAGGGATCCTTGATTGGGAGGCGCATTAAATCAAGGACCTCTACAAACTACCTGGACTGTCAACGCCCCCGCAGCTAGACGTAATAAAAACATCTAATTTCCATTTTTCTATTCCAGGCGTCTGTAGGAGTCCCTGGCTAGAAAGTCTCCTTGTGCAAGTAAGCTGAGGCTTGCCAAGGGAACAGGGAAGGAGAGAGAGAGTGGGGTAGACAGGGGGGGATGAAGGGAGCAAACTCGGCTGTCTCGAGGCGAGGAGGAAGAGAGGCCTACCCTACATGTAAGGCTTATAACCGGCTCCATAGGGGCGAGGAAATGAGGTTTTCGTTTCAAGGAATTAGTTGAATAGAAAAGCAGGCCAGGGAGCTGTTCTCTCACCATGGGGCTGTAGCCCGGGAGGCTGGGGTGAGAAACTACCGCCGAAACATTTCTGAACACGTTCTGCAGGCTGAAGTAAAGTGGGGAGAATCATGCAGTAATATGCATTTCGTGCTGCGATAGGGTGACTCAGGGAAGCCTGCTCTGTAATGGTATAATGAGTTGGTTACTGCCGTCTGCATGCAGGCATACAAAGTTATTTATGCTTAAACCATAAAATAGTTGCACGGCACAATTTCTGCGCACATACAAGATTTTTTAGACATTTCCGCAGTTCTGTTTTAATTTCCATTAGCTTCTTAATAGATAGATAGATAGATAGATAGATAGATAGATAGATACTCGTAGATAGATAGATAGATAGATAGATAGATAGATAGATAGATAGATAGATAGATAGATAGATAGATAGATAGATAGATAGATAGATAGATAGATAGATAGATAGATAGATAGATAGATAGATAGATAGATAGATAGATAGATAGATAGATAGATAGATAGATAGATAGATAGATAGATAGATAGATAGATAGATAGATAGATAGATAGATAGATAGATAGATAGATAGATAGATAGATAGATAGATAGATAGATAGATAGATAGATAGATAGATAGATAGATAGATAGATAGATAGATAGATAGATAGATAGATAGATAGATAGATAGATAGATAGATTGATAGATTGATTGATTGATTGATAGATAGATAGATAGATAGATAGATAGATAGATAGATAGATAGATAGATAGATAGATAGATAGATAGATAGATAGATAGATAGATAGATAGATAGATAGATAGATAGATAGATAGATAGATAGATAGATAGATAGATAGATAGATAGATAGATAGATAGATAGATAGATAGATAGATAGATAGATAGATAGATAGATAGATAGATAGATAGATAGATAGATAGATAGATAGATAGATAGATAGATAGATAGATAGATAGATAGATAGATAGATAGATAGATAGATAGATAGATAGATTGATTGATAGATTGATTGATTGATTGATAGATAGATAGATAGATAGATAGATAGATAGATAGATAGATAGATAGATAGATAGATAGATAGATAGATAGATAGATAGATAGATAGATAGATAGATAGATAGATCAAGTGGAGAGGAGCCAGATAGATAACAGCCAGCAGCTATTGCCAAAAATGCGTGACTTCTCATCTCTCTGTAAAACGAGGCTCTTCTCCCAGTCTTCAGCTGCGCACCCTCCACTCCCGTCCGGCAGCTCCTCGGTCGCCTCTAATTGGCCCGGAGAGAGTGTACAATCGTACGCGTACGCATATTACCGTATTTTTTTATTACTGACGCGCCGCCGGCCATAAATTGCCTCTCGAGAAAGGCAGCAAGGCCAAATCAGCAGTATAAGCTGGCCACACGGATCCTTGAAAGGTTTTTAACGTGTGTAAAACTATACCAAATAATGGCCAAAGGTCGTCACATGCCAGTGAACCCGTCATTTTTGCAGGTCATCGGCCGCATTGTCCGCTCGCCGGACAGTTTCCCTCTGCTGGCGGCTCTGAGCACGGCAGCGACTATGCTCACTGGCTTCATTACGTATCAGTTCTATACGAGACCAGATTTCAAGGCTCTGAGGGTGTCTAGCAACGCCAAGGATGGCATCGATAAGCCGTTGAGTTACCATAGCAACCGACTGATGTGGATTGGCAAGAAGACCAATGAAACGCCAAAGGATGTGAACGATATTATCAAGTCGGTGCGGTCGTCGTGAAAGGAAGGTTTAAACAAAAATAAACAATTTAATAGTGACCTCGTATATACCTTACTGCGTTGTTTTACTGTGTATTCGTGTTAGCAACTACAACTATTATCCAGATGTCGAATAGTCAGTAGAAAAGTTTCAAGGTTTAAAATCGTTTTCTCGTGGTCTAATAATTATTATAGCTATGCTATTTCTGTTTTCGTTGCTCTGAAGAGTTACTAAAAGTACATCTGATGCTACTTGCCCTTTCTGCTTTAGTTTTCTTACAGAATTTTGCTAAGCAAAAAAAAACTTAACTTCTGATCGAATCAATCGACTCTGTTTCTGAAGGTTTCCGTTTTGGAGCGATAAATAGAATACAATTTGCTTTTCTTGCACCGCGTTTAGCTACTTGTTTGGGTAGGGAAATTGCTCATGAAGCCTCTAGCCTATGCAATATATTGCAAGGTACGTACCATTGACGCACTTTTATATCATTAATTACTACTTATTTACCATATAGTCAATAAAGCTTGGATCGTGTTGTCTTATTAACAGTAAAGAAGATTTTGTTAATGCTGTCTGTTTTTTACTTTATGATTACTTTTTTAGTCAAGAATTCTACATGAGTACATTTATATTCAGAATCGGTGTTGTCAGCAATCATTTTAGCGCCGCAGGCACTCATTTTAGCGCCGTAGACAGGCGCTCATTTTGGAGCCGCAGGCACTCATTTTGGCGCCACAGATTCACCCATTTTGGCGCCGCAAGCGCTATATAGTTACGTACTTGTCACCCTGATGCAAAATTATTGATTTTCATAACGGGTCGTAAGGTGGGGTGGGGGGACAAAGCATTGGCATGTCCCCCTGTAGCTTCTACTGGGTCTCCCACCTGGTCCTCCCGGTGGCGACACCCCAGCTTTTCACATGTTGAACCATGTTTGTCTGATGAAATATGCTATTTATGTGTACTACGGTCCAATGCTTGGTTGGTACAACTTTGCAAATGATTCATTTGCTCATCACTTGCACGACGCACTCACACAATATTGTTGTACAGCAGCATTGACTCTCTCTCATTGTTAGGAATGTAAACGCGATAACCGCGTACCGACCTTCAGCCTAATGACAACCATTCAATCAAAGTTTGTGGCTCCAGTAATTATTTTCATCAAATTGAAACAAGATGTCTTGACGTATTGTCAGGGTGACTCAGACGCCATAGACTATTGCTTAGAGTACGCGATTTAGTCTGGTAGTTTATAGAGTACTTTCACTCTAAAGTGTTAAATAAATTTTTCAGCATCTTTTTTCTTAGGATTCGATTGTCTTAATATTGATTACAAAATCCATACTATATAGTAGCAACAATACAAAGCATGACCAACAACAGCAAACTGTCCTCGCATCGAATCGGCAGAATTCAGCCTAATCCGACGTTATTCAAATTTGTGTTCAAAGTGGCCAAGTCGCCGGACAGTTACCCGCTACTGACCGCCTTGAGCGCCGCTGCCGCGATGCTCTGCGCCTACGCGGTGTACCAGTTCAACAGGCGGCCGGACTTTAAAGCGCTGCGCATCTCCAGCAACGCTAAGGAGAACATCGACAAGCCGATTGGTTACCATAGCAACAGGGTTTTTAAAATCGGAATGAGACAGCAAGATCCAACACCGGAGAAGGTGAAAGACATTATTAAGTCGGTACAAAGTCCTTGACTTTAAATGCTGGTTTCAATAACTGATACTCTCTCTCTCTCTCGACGCCAGGGTAATATAAACTGATTCTCCATTTGCTCTGACTTGCTTTTTAATTTGCTTGTAACAACTGTAAAGCAACCCTCTACGCTAATCCATGGCTTTCACTGAACGTTAATAAATATAGGGCTCTCGGGTCTCTCTTATCAATATTAAATTCTTGAGTCTCTGATCAATACCCCCAGTCAATAAAAATCCGTTTTTACGGCTAGTAGAAAAGCAAACGAGTAAATTGCTTGCGTGAGAAAATCCCAAGCTTTGTTTTAATCGACGTTTTTAGTTCACTATGAAAATTGAAAGACATGATTTTTAGCTGTATTCTAAGCCTGAAAGATTCTTAATAAAAAATTGCAACTGTCAGGGGCTCAGAAAGGATATTTTATTGGGTGGGGAGCCGCCAGCAAGGAGCTCCAGTACAAGTACGAGAGGCGCCATCGTGAATAAGACATCGTGGATAAGACATCGTGGATAAGCCATCGTGGATAAGACATCGTGGATAAGCCATCGTGGATAAGACATCGTGAATAAGACATCGTGGATAAGACATCGGGGATAAGCCATCGTGGATAAGACATCGTGGATAAGCCATCGCGGATGAGACATCGTGGATAAGACATCGGGGATAAGCCATCGCGGATAAGCCATCGCGGATAAGACATCGTGGATAAGACATCGTGAATAAGACATCGTGGATCATCGTGGATAAGCCATCGTGGATAAGACATCGTGGATAAGACATCGTGAATAAGACATCGTGGATAAGACATCGTGGATAGGACATCGTGGATAAGACATTGTGGATAAGACATCGTGGATAAAACCACCGTGGTTACGCTATCGTTAATAAACAATCGTGGGGCGTCATTTTTACTTCTACTTCTCTAGCTACTGCCACTTTTAGACGCACATATGAACAATACAAAGCAATTTAAAAAAGTAATTGAATACAAGATGCTAGAATCAACCATCCTCAACTGGCTACGCTGTTGGCGCCTAAATTCATTCTCAATAGACTCGGTTGCCTGCCTGCTAGTCTTTCATAGTCCACTCTCTGTATCACTGTACGGACTATGTATGCAGCTACGAGCTGCGTGAATAGGAGGCAAATAATCGGATTGAAATACGACCTAAACAGCGGTGCATCAGCTACACAAATGAGCCGGCTGTAGAAATCCATTAAGAGCTACGCTAGCCAGCTAAAGTTGTAGCTATTTTTAACCTCTAAGCCGCGCGTGGGGACTGACTGCTGGACAAGGTTCAGTACAAGGTCGACTGGGCTATCTACACCATATAGAGCTATTCCAGAAATAAATAGTTGTACTAGCTAATAAAACTGTCTTGCCAGGAGAATATAACCCAAACTTCATTTCTCCGTAGCTACCCATGCAGTTTTAATTTAGCTAGACCTTCCCGAGCTTACTCCTTACGCTGTTGCATAGTTGCAGCTCCCGCGGGTTGCTTGCACTCTGTCGGCCTCTTCGGGCTGATGGATGAGCCTCTAGAAGGGGAGGTGGTACTTTTTTCTAGACTGCTTTTTCTGCGCCAGTTACGAGCCTCGTACCGTATATTAAATTCACTTGCGTAGGTATGCTTCAGATATGTTCTATAGGAGGCTTGCACTGTAAATATGGTAAATGCGACCAGTTATTTTGAAGTGCAACCGTGAGAGGGAATGCTAAACTAACTGCAAATCTAGAAAAATACTGATTTGGGGGGGTCACTTTAGTCATGAGGGCCATCAAACTTTTGGCGCATTTATTACCTTACCAGATCCCATGCTTCTTATGGATGATAAAAGCTAGTTAGTTAGTTAGTTAGTTAGTTAGTTAGTTAGTTAGTTAGTTAGTTAGTTAGTTAGTTAGTCAGTTAGTTAGTTAGTTAGTTAGTTAGTTAGTTAGTTAGTTAGTTAATAAGTTAGTCAGTTAGTTAGTTAATTAATTAGTTAGTTCGTTAATTAAGCGCTTCACGCCATTTTTTTTAATCCAATGCCAAAAAGATTGCCATCGAGTTTATGAAAGAATACTGAAACTATTTTCCAAAAAATAGAAGAGCCCAAACGCTACTACTATCGATTGAAATACAAGCTGCATTTTAAGCTCAGATTTAAGTAACTCAGTTAGGAAACATGTCTAAATTTTAAATAGCTATTCAAGATTGCTTTTAGTGTCGTGGAGTTTCACGTAAGCATTTTACATAGATGCGTACGTACGTTTTGTACATAAATTTCCGTGAAAGAAGCTTCATAGCTGGGCAGGTGCAGAGCCGCAGGCGTAGAGAAGTACAGGCCGTTCGCGTTGATGCAGTAGCAGTTCGTGTGCCCCCAGTCGCCTTTGAATTCTTTGAAATCGCAGTTAACGAAAGAATTGAAGAATCCAGCTGTCTCTGTCCAGAATGCTGAAGATCTGCAGTTGCTCATAAACCGCGGAGCATTGCGGGACGTTCGACCGTCCCGGGCGCCCACAGAGACTCGATCGCCTCCTGATAAGCCTGCTCCAGCTTAAGCTCGACGTTTACATGTATGTTGTCGAAACACTTTTCATTGTTGTTAACAAGAACCGAGTATGAGTTGCTGAGATATCAAGGCTCAAAGTCTATGCTTAACAGCTATCTTAGGCTTGAAAACTTTATTCATATAAAGAGAAATATTGATCTCTAAGCAGCCAAAAGCATAGTGATTATACAAAGCCTTTTATATGTACGACGTAGAGCTGCTTCAGAGTGCAGGGCGGTGTCTCACCCAAAGCAGAGGCTGCGGTTCGCGGCATGCCGGCCCAGACGCCTTCATCGCCAGAGAATGAGATGGCTTGGTGGCGTCGACGGCGTGGTCAACCAGCAGGTAACTCGACGGGGGCAGGGTTGTCTCGCCACTCGAAGGTCCCGGCGATCGGTCTTGAAAAATAAACATTTTTATTTTTTTTATTTTAGTTGAAAAAGTACAGTTTTCCTACAATACCGTAGATGTGATGCTGTACCAATGACCGGTTTCTTATGCTCAGAATAAAATCGAGTATGCTAGATTCGAAGCACAAAAACACCAATTTAACTTCAATTTGTTTATTAAGTTTCTAAATGAAAAATTAAATACCAATGGCTTGGACAAATGGTCTAAACTGCTTACTCAATACACGACTGCATGAGTAGTAAGTAAGTCAATTAACCAACTGTTCAATGGGTTTTAAGTTAGGTAAATTATTGCGTTAAGTCACGACTATAGAAATATTTTGACGTTTCTGAGGTAGCAGCTACAATTGCCAGAATGACAGAATTAATTTCGTTTAAAGCAGACTAAAATGTAATATCAAGACAGTTGTTAATCTTCAGTTTCTACCAGCTCCTAGAGCTCGCCAATGCAGTTGGTGTTCAGAGTTACAAAGAAAATAGCAAACGGCACGGCCATCAGAGCCACACCGACGCTCACAAACACTTTAAAGAACAGCCGATCAGCGCAAAATCCAACAGTCTTCCATTCGTTTTTGACAAAACTGGAGTCGGAGATCTGTGACACTTCATCATCTGCATCGGCTGCGCCGGATGCGACTTTCCGCTGGCAGCATCGACCGAGGACGAATCGGTTGAGAAAGACTGCACGAACGAACCGGCTGCTGACGCTGCTCTCCTGCTTGAAGTGGCAGCTTAGAACGAATGCGTTGCAGAACACGTTCAGGACTGTCATAAACACGGCCAAACTGAAGTACCAGGCTGGAATGTTAAGTAATAGCGTCAAATTTTAATCAACTGCAGCGAAGGCAACTAACGAGGGTAGGCCATTGTGCTTGACTCACTGATGAGAGGCACGGACTCGCTCTGCGTGGGCGTGTAGTTGCCAACCAGTTGCAGGAACACGCACATGGACAGCACGATGGTGATGCTGAAGGAGATTCTCTCGCCGCACCCTGGAGGCAGGTGGAAGGCAAGCGCAGAGACTCCAAGCAGAAGAATGCTGGGCAACATCAGGTTTATCATGTAGAAAGTCGGAAGTCGCTGCAATTAGTGATCTTAATCTAAAAGTGCGGTTTTTCATTTCTCTAGAACAGGAGTCGGCAAACTTTACCTCAAGGGCCAAATACAGAGCTTAGCGCTTGACTGCGGGCCAGAGGATGGTAGAAAGGAGAGATAATAGAGGAGAGAAATGAGAGAAGAGATGCGAGGGGCAAGAGGCGAGGCGAATAGAGAGCAGAGGAGAGGGGATAGGAGAAAGAAGAGGAGAGAGGAGAGGAGAAAAGAGCAGAGAGGATAGGAGAGAAGAGAGAGGAGAAGAGAGAGGAGAAGAGAGAGGAGACGAGACGAAGAGAGCTGAGAAGAGACACAAACCCGAGCGGGCCGGATTGCTATTGTGAAGTTTCAAAGGACCCCCGAAGCCTGGATAGAGAGGCGTTGCGAGCCGCATGTAGCCCACGGGCCGGAGTCTGCCGACCCCCGCAGTCTAAAACATGATCAAGGACAACAATTCACCTGAAATCCGACCCGGAGCACCGCCGTGTCAAAGAAGCCAAACGATCCGTTTTCTAGCCGCACCCACAGAATGCAGAACTCGCTGCTCTTCATGACGTACCTTGTCGGTTCGTCATTCTCGTATAGGGACTTGATGCGGATTTGAGTAGATCCCGTAGCCTGCTGCAGACTCGAGAGCCTGACAAAGCAGTTTTGCTTGTCAAATGGAAACATCTGCATATACATGCTACACTTTGTGGACAGGATCATTCCGGTACTGCGCAGCACGATGCCAGAGGACATCACGGAAAGAATCGCGCGGTCCTCTGTAGCATCCGAGAGCTGCACCCTAAAGTAAATTGTTGAAATGAAGAGTAACAGTATTTGTATTCAATTCAAATTCAAGAAAAATAATTTCGGCTCACACGTCGTAAAAAGATGCGTCAGGTTGCCAAAGGGAAGAAGCCGGAAGGGTGATGGCGTGGACATGGTCCAGGCTGGAGTTGAACTGTCCTTTCCAAGCCAAGCGACTGTCGGTCCAGTGCTGTAATAATGGTATAATTAATTGGCATCAAAGCCCTGTGGGGAAGCTACAAAATACAAACCTAATATAGGCTTACCAATAGCAACCACACCTTGAGTTGTATCTCTTGATTAGCAGAATCCTGAAAATAGTTAGAATATTGCGTCACTAATTAGCTAATCAATTATCGATTGTGTCGATTGTGTCGATTGTATGGCCTCATTGTTCTATAATCACGCTCATTATTCTATGGCCTAAACGAGTCCCGCGATCATTGCGTACCGATCATTCCGTACCGCATAGATGTTTTCATTGCGTACCGCTTAGAATTGTTTCAGAGGATTGGCCATAGACAATTTTAGAGCTTGGATAGAAAGACTAAAGGGAAGAGTTAGAGGGTTTTGTCTATGGTTGAAATGCGCGTTGGAAGCCTGGAATAATGGCGTTCCTTGGACAATTATTAAGGCTCGGTTAGGCCATAGAATAATGACAGATTATGTCTATGGTTTTTTAGTTTATTGTGGATTCGCTGCTCGTAAAAACGAATACGGGTATATTTGGCTAACTCCAAAACCAAATCCACCATTGTGTGGATGGCCATAGACGGAGAAGAGTGGAGGGCAAGATTAACTGTTTTATCATTATAAATAGACGTCTTTAACCAACAGAAAACATCGTACTTGCTAGATTTTAACAGGTCTTAACAGGTCATCTTCCAATGAACGCTGCAAATGCTAACCAGCTTCAGAAGACTATTTTGCGGAGTGAAACTACCACTAGAATCCTACATGATTCTACCGCTAGGCTACCGCTATTGATAATAAGTTATTAATATTATTTTATTAACTGTTGCGACTAAAGCTGAGCATGACCCAACAGCGCTAAGACACTCTCACCACTTTAACGATGGAGTTCAGATAGATGAAGACATTGAGGATGTTGGCGAATCCGCTGTCAGGCGGCGGTCGGATTGCTTTGTTATACTCGGTGCCGAGCTTCAGCGCTGCCACCACAGCATCGTCTGGCGAGACTGGCGATGCGGCCGCTGACGTAGCGGCGCCGACGAAGGCCAGGTAGATGAGAACTGGTGCTGGCATACCAGATGCTGCTAGAGCTCCCGCGTCAGTGGCAGAACAGAATGGCGAATCTATATAGCCAAATTTATAAGTCGTATGGATCAAGCGGATTCTAGCACAAACAATTCCCCAGTGTCAACCAGAAGGACAGTATGACTTGAGCAGGTTAGCGTTTTATATTTGCTTAGTATCAGAGCGCGCCAGCTATCAATTCAGACGTCATAGGATTTTGCTAGCGATCTAACAAAGGAAGCTCTGGGAGGAAATCAGTCCATTAGCGTTAAACAAAAAGTTAATTTATTCAGCGATTTTACTGTGGCAGCCAGGAAATTATTCTCGCAGCACTGTACGCCTCTCTGTCTCGTATATTGTTAGAGTAAACTTCTGTCCTGTGTGGATTATTTTCCATATTTGTCAAGCATGACATGCAGTATTGCTATATAGGCTTAGAACAACACATCAATAAGGAAAATTTCGTCACGATTACAGTGAATGACAGAGCTATCCAATTGGTGCCAAAGCATTCTCTGAGTACTAATAATCCAAATGGCAGGGCTCATTTATTCTTAAAATAATTCTTTCAGAGTTGCTGAGCAAATTAGAAGAGGGAGGGAAAAATTCAATATTTATTTACCTGTGTCCTTACAGTTGTACATAAAGCTTTAAGCGTAGTGCCACATGAAATCGAAATACCTGATTGAATAAAACATACATCCTGCTAGACTTTCCCCCTGTCTTTGATCAGCTGAAAACATCTCTCTGTCTTTGATCAGCTGAAAACATCTCCTCTCTGTCTTTGATCAGCTGAAAACATCTCCTCTCTGTCTTTGATCAGCTGAAAACATCTCCTCTCTGTCTTTGATCAGCTGAAAACATCTCCTCTCTGTCTTTGATCAGCTGAAAACATCTCCTCTCTGTCTTTGATCAGCTGAAAACATCTCTCTGTCTTTGATCAGCTGAAAACATCTCCTCTCTGTCTTTGATCAGCTGAAAACATCTCCTCTCTGTCTTTGATCAGCTGAAAACATCTCCTCTCTGTCTTTGATCAGCTGAAAACATCTCCTCTCTGTCTTTGATCAGCTGAAAACATCTCTCTGTCTTTGATTTGATTTTGCCAGAGTGTTAGCCAGAGGATGCTAGACAGAGGATGCTAGCCAGAGAATGTTAGCCAGAGAATGCTAGCCAGAGAATGCTAGCCAGAGAATGCTAGCCAGAGAATGTTAACCAGAGTGTTAGCCAGTGTGTTAGCCAGAGAATGCTAGCCAGAGGATGCTAGCCAGAGAATGCTAGCCAGAGAATGCTAGCCAGAGGAGGCTAGCCAGAGGAGGCTAGCCAGAGAATGCTAGCCAGAGAATGCTAGCCAGAGGATGCTAGCCAGAAAATGCTAGCCAGAGAATGCTATAGCCAGAGGATGCTAGCCAGAGGATGCTAGCCAGAGAATGCTACCCAGAGGATGCTAGCCAGAAAATGCTAGCCAGAGAGTGCTATAGCCAGAGGATGCTAGCCAGAGAATGCTAGCCAGAGAATGTTAGCCAGAGGATGCTAGACAGAGAATGCTAGCCAGAGAATGCTAGTCAGAGAATGTTAACCAGAGTGTTAGCCAGTGTGTTAGCCAGAGAATGCTAGCCAGAGGATGCTAGCCAGAGAATGTTAGCCAGAGAATGTTAACCAGAGTGTTAGCCAGTGTGTTAGCCAGAGAATGCTATAGCCAGAGGATGCTAGCCAGAGGATGCTAGTCAGAGAATGCTAGCCAGAGGATGCTAGCCAGAAAATGCTAGCCAGAGAGTGCTATAGCCAGAGGATGCTAGCCAGAGAATGCTAGCCAGAGAGTGCTATAGCCAGAGGATGCTAGCCAGAGAATGCTAGCCAGACAATGCTAGCCAGAGGATGCTAGCCAGAAAATGCTAGCCAGAGGATGCTAGCCAGAGGATGCTAGCCAGAGGATGCTAGCCAGAGGATGCTAGCCAGAGAATGCTAGCCAGAGAGTGCTATAGCCAGAGGATGCTAGCCAGAGAATGCTAGCCAGAGAGTGCTATAGCCAGAGGATGCTAGCCAGAGAATGCTAGCCAGACAATGCTAGCCAGAGGATACTATCCAGAAAATGCTAGCCATTTCTATTTGTCGATCGGCTACCCGAAACCACCGGTACTCGTGTACGACTTTGAGTCGGTAGGATCTGTCGCTTGAACGTCGCCCCGCTGAGGACAGCTGCTGCACCAATGCGTCCAGTCGCGGGTTAAGTCTGAGTGGGTACGTCTTGGCGCATCAGATTGCGGGATTTGTGAGCACTCGTGACCCGTGTGCTCATTCCTGTGCCCTGTAGGCCCAACCGCACCGCTAAGGCTGGGCATTCAGGGTTGCAACAATTTTCTGCAGATTAAAACCATAGCAAAGCTGAAGGACGGCTGGAGCTCGGTAAGAAACCGGGCTTGAGAAGAAAATTGAGAGCCAGTCAAAATGAGATTATTAACAGAGGGCAGACGCATGCTTTCTGCCAAAAAGCTGCCCATGCAGTCGGGTGATGGACAAACGGTCCATGTTTAAGGTCTCGAAAGCTGCCACTTCAACCAAAAGTCTTATCGATGCCATGCAGTCGATATGCAGCAGAAGCGGTCGCTTAGCTTTGTTAAAAAAGTGAAGCGCTGAATGACATACCTGCTGATATTGACAGGTCCAAACGTCACAATGATTTTGTCAACAGTGAAGAGTGACGGGCACTCCTCGCATTGCACTGGGCCTGTCTCCGCTCACGCCAAAGTAAAGCTCGTTGAAGATACTACAGCTCCTCTAAGGCAGATGAAAAATTTATTAGAGCATTGCAAGACATGATTTGGAATGATGAGCAGCAATAAGGAGTCGTGCTTTGGAGAGTCAATATCGATTTCTCCCCCACCCCACTTCTGAGACGCTCTGCAATGCTGCCAATCTTAGAGTGTGTTTAGTCATCTAAACTACATTCCTCAGCCCCTTGAATCCGTCATGAGACAAGATTTGGGGACAGCGTTGCGGAAAGTGTCTTCTTCTGGCTCAGGGAAAACTGAAAGATGCTTTGCGGTAACGGTAGCTAGTCACAATTGAGCTTCACACATTCTTTTTATTTTTTCAATCCTGATCTCTATAGCAGAGCAGTCTCCGTGCTTAGAATATCCTGCATCGTCAGTTATAATTACGCCATGACAGTCGAAGCGCCTGCAAATTTTTTGTGCCTTGTGAATCTGTGTTAGCTGAGACAGCAAAATGAAGTTTGATTCCAAAAATGACCAGCTAAAAGTCTTAACAAAGAAGTTCTTACTTCATCCTACAGATGCTATATGAGCCCCAGGCTAATAGGCAATTTATTATTATCTACATGTATAATTGAACTTCTAGTGGTCTTTCGATTGTTCCTTTTTGAACGATTTTTTTAAAACAGAAAATAATCAAAATGACTTTTTATGTATTAAAGTTGAAATTTGGCTCTTTCCCAATCGCTTGTAGTTTGTTTTGCGAATTCACTGTACAGACTCAGGACGTCACAATACACTTCTCAGAAAAACATGTAAAAATGTTACAATAGTAACTTGATGTTAGTAACAAGCCACGCAGTTTTTACCGAACTCACTTTCAAACTAGCATCCTGTGGCTAGCATTCTCTGGCTAGCATTCTCTGGCTAGCATTCTCTGGCTAGCATTCTCTGGCTAGCATTCTCTGGCTAGCATTCTCTGGCTAGCATTCTCTGGCTAGCATTCTCTGGCTAGCATTCTCTGGCTAGCATTCTCTGGCTAGCATTCTCTGGCTAACATTCTCTGGCTAGCATCCTCTGGCTAGCATTCTCTGGCTAGCATTCTCTGGCTAGCATTCTCTGGCTAGCATTCTCTGGCTAGCATTCTCTGGCTAGCATTCTCTGGCTAGCATTCTCTGGCTAGCATCCTCTGGCTAGCATTCTCTGGCTAGCATTCTCTGGCTAGCATTCTCTGGCTAGCATTCTCTGGCTAGCATCCTCTGGCTAGCATTTTCTGGCTAGCATTCTCTGGCTAGCATTCTCTGGCTAGCATTCTCTGGCTAGCATTCTCTGGCTAGCATTCTCTGGCTAACATTCTCTGGCTAGCATCCTCTGGCTAGCATTTTCTGGCTAGCATTCTCTGGCTAGCATTCTCTGGCTAGCATCCTCTGGCTAGCATCCTCTGGCTAGCATTCTCTGGCTAGCATTCTCTGGCTAGCATCCTCTGGCTAGCATTCTCTGGCTAGCATCCTCTGGCTAGCATCCTCTGGCTAGCATTCTCTGGCTAGCATCCTCTGGCTAGCATCCTCTGGCTAGCATTCTCTGGCTAGCATTCTCTGGCTAGCATCCTCTGGCTAGCATTCTCTGGCTAGCATCCTCTGGCTAGCATCCTCTGGCTAGCATTCTCTGGCTAGCATTCTCTGGCTAGCATCCTCTGGCTAGCATTCTCTGGCTAGCATTCTCTGGCTAGCATTCTCTGGCTAGCATTCTCTGGCTAGCATCCTCTGGCTAGCATTTTCTGGCTAGCATTCTCTGGCTAGCATTCTCTGGTAGCATAATCATGTTGGAGAATATTAAAACGGTACTGAATATATGCATTATAAGGGTTGAAAGAAGCCTTGTGAAATTTGATAGCTAACCTTAAATTATTTAAATTACGCTCGTATGTGCTACTCATGCTACTTACACAGATTTGAGAGTAGCATCATGATAACTTTTTAAAAAGTATTTTAAGTTCGTAGCTCGTACTTCGATCAGCGCGGCTAAGGGCTTAACCGCAGATTTTGCTAAGCTGAAATATTCAAGACGAACTGCTTCTTCAACTGCTAGGAAAGCGCGTTCACAACTTTCTGAGTTGCTACTCAAGTTTAAGGCTGAAGTTTGCTCCCTAGGCAAAGTGATGATATGCTATTATTATTTAATCAACTAAAGAATCTAATTTACAGTCTATCTTGTTTACATTTGTTTTCGGTTTTGGCTGATCACCTGGCCAAGGCTGGCTCCACCGGATCCACCACATGCCCGTAGTCCCCTCACTAACCCGTTGTCACCGCTCGGATCAACCAGTGGGTACGTGGCTTCAAAGCACAGGGAGAGGTGGGCTAACGCCCCCGACTGCCGGCAATACCGTGCGGCTGTCCCCTGTCCTTCCCCCGCCATCCGCAGGGCCCTGCTTGGACTCAACCGCAGGGACATCAGGGCGGTGACCATGGCCCTCTCGGGTCATGTTTATTTTGCCTGATATCGGCACCTCCAGGGAAAAATCCGCAGTGAGGAATGCCCCTTCTGCCTCGCCGGTGTCGATAATGCGGAGCACTTCATCTGTGAATGCCCCGCCTTTACTCAAGGCAGCTGCATGGACACCTGGTCACCTCCTGGACTCTCCGGTAGGGACCGTGCTGAAGACACCGGCACCAGCGGATCTCCATGGCGACACCGCAGCACCAGCTGCCCGTGGTCACCAGGTATCCAAATGCCCGGAACCCCGTGCAGCTATGTCAAGTTTTCGGTATTTCTACTACCAACTTAAGCATATATTTTTCTGAAATCAATCACATACCAACGTACCTTGTCAGAAGCAACTCATTTTAGTGGATTTTATTGCTAAGGCAAAACGCTCAGTGATGAATTTGACAAGTCTGAGCCTTCGGAGACACAAATTTCTAAAATCAATTCGTAGATTCAATACTATGTACAGTTGCAACAGAATTCATTTCAGTCACTTCGTACAACCAAAAAGTTTATTCATTCAATGCTGCATCTGCATAGCCATACACATTAGACAGAGCAAAGGTGACTTTCCAGTCTCTCCATATTTAATCTATGGAGCATCGGTAGCCACATAAGTATCCATATTTAATCTATTGGAGTATCGGTAGACACATAAATATCCATATTTAATCTATTGGAGTATCGGTAGACACATAAATATCCATATTTAATCTATTGGAGTATCGGTAGACACATAAATATCCATATTTAATCTATTGGAGCATCGGTAGCCACATAAGTATCCATATAAGTGACGAAGGCGCAACAGTCTCCAGCAAAAATTAGTATGCGAGGATTTTATTCGAAAAACTGGAGCTTAAGCCTCGTATAAGTGTATTTTGCAGTTTTGATAGAATATTAAAAGGCATAAATAGCCGTGCTCAGGTTACAGAACTTTTCAGAGGGTTATCATAAGCGCTTGAGGCTAAGCTTGTCAAGGTAGCAAAGCAAAGTAGGAGGATTTTTTAGAAGAAATTACAGCTGATATAACATTCCGAGAGTACATGAAATAACCGAAATAGGAAATCTAGCGATGAAAACTTTAAGTTTTTACTTTTACAGACAACAACTTCCTCTACGCAACACTGTAAGAAGCTGTAGCTGTAGCATTGAGTGAAATTGGTGATTGCGTATTGCTCAAAACTTGCTGAAATTGATTCAGTCAGTGCAGAAATACAGGATAGTCCATAATAAAACAAATTTCAAAAAAATTAGGATTACAGCGTTAGAGCCAGAATACAAATTAAAGAAACGTTCTATAGCGGAAACAGATACGTGGTTTAAAATGTTTACCACACAATCTGTCACAATTCACTTTGCAATAAAAACCATAGCGTCTCAAAAAGCTCAAAACACACAGTAAGGTGTCCGCAAAATCAGATTGTAACTCAGCGGACGTAGGAACTCGCTCGCAAGCAAATCCGCTCTCAGCTGCGCATCGATTAATTGCCAAAGTTTCATTTGCGATAAAGAATCACATTGCGATAGAAACGATATCGTCTCAAACAGCTCAGTACACGCTGAACTTGACCCAGTCGGCGCTCGTCTCGATCTCGGCCTCCACCTGAGCGTCGGTGAACAGCAGCAGGCGGCAGGCTCTCAGCTTGCTGTTGTACAGCACGTGTCTGCAGTTGCCAGAGTTGAAAGCTGACATGACACAAGCCAGCTCGGAGTGAACATTGGTCAGGTCAGAGTAGCAGTACTCATTGCTGGCATGGTAGCTGGTCCGCTTGAACGGAGTCAGTTCAAAATTCAGATGCGTCTGAGAAGTCCTCGGCTTCCACTCGCAAGCGAATCCGAGTGAGCGAGGACAAAAGTAGTTTCCGATTTTTCCATGCGACAAATGTATTATGCAGTTTTCGCCGGTGCCTCCGTTTGGCTCAGTTGAAGCACCCCACAGGGAGTCATTCAGCGGCATGATGCCATTGCCGTTGACCATCTTCCAGCCCGATCTGCTCGAAGATCTTTCGTCAGCCAAGTCGGTCACTCCAAACCAGATGTGGCAGCTGCTGCAGGCGAAACTCGGCATGCTGCTGAGCAGCTGCAGAGAGCTGTACGAGTTGAGCAGCTCGCCTCCGATCATGGCGCACTGCTGGTTGGCCTCGCACCAGCTGACTCTGTTCACCTTGTTCACGAAAATGCACTTTCCAGCCTCAAGGCTGAACGGCGAGGGGCAGAGCTGGGCCAGGGCTGGCAGCAGCTGGTGGGTAATTGTGCTCAGAAAAACAAACTTAAAATTCATATCGGCTGGAATTTTCAAAAGTGTACGATTACAATCGATATGGTTAAAATTTTCAGGTTTTGCTAAGATCTGGTGGAGGAGGCGCTCTTTCCTGTTTGCATCCTGCATTTCACATTTCTGACGAATATTTAAAGTCTGTATTTAGTAACGACTTACGCCTTGCTCTCTCATTGGTCGAAAACACCAAGAATGTTATACCACTCAACCACGCATGGAAACCCGAGCAGGTTTTGAGCTTTATGAGCGTTATGAGCTTTAACTCCTGTAGGAATGAAGACTTCATTCGTGCAGTAAAATTCCGCATGGGCACCAAGGTTAGAGAAAAATCCCATCAAAATTTGAAACTAAGTCCCTTTCGTAGAAAATATAATATCCCACTTTGGGCTTTGGGCTGCTGGGAGCAGCCAGCTGACAGTGACTTGAATTCTCCTAGGGAAAATTTCCCATCTGCTGGGCCCCTGACAATTCAAGCATTTCTAAAGACGACTTCAGCGACACGTAAGTTGCTGGGATCACGGAAGAATGCGCTTCATAAATGTTCTTTAAAACCTCTCTATACTCGGAATCTTCCCGGGATAAGCCGATCATAAAAATGCTTCGTGAATAAAAAAGCGAAGAAAAAAGTTGAACTGCTGGCGCAGCAATCCGCAGTCGCCCAAACGAAGTTTTCGAGCATTAGTTAGTTGGCTGCTGCTTAGTAACTGAGATACAACCTTGATCTGCCAACTTTTCGACAAATAGCACAAAGTGAGAGAATTTTTTTGAACAGAATTAGCATATTTGGCTTATAACTCTGCTACAGAGCCGTATTTAGTGCTGGAGTAACTGTATTGACTCGAAACAGCTTTTCGACTGTGAAAAAGAGTTTTGGAAGCGTTTTCTACAGAACTGAAGTGTTTGGAACTCAGATAGTCATAGAGTTATCCATGGATCTCAGAGTCCAGTAGAGTACATGACTACCGTGTCATGTGAGTTTGCCTACCAACGAGTAGAAGGTGATCGAGTATAGAATTTTTCAAGCCAATTGAGCCTAGGAGCAAGCAATTTAAGCCTTATTGGGAGAATCAAGCTATTGAAGACTTGCTTTTCATTGTCTATGGCCCAAAAGGGGGTCTATGGAGCAACCAATTTGAGAATCTGGCCGCGCAATTAATCCCTTTCACAGTGCTCGTATATCCTTCACGAATAACTTCACTGAAATAGCGCCACTCGAGCAGTGTTGTCTCTGGCGGTGGATTGTCCAATTCGATTTGCACCTGTGGCTGCGTAAGTTGCCGCTTGATGGCCGCCTTCAACAGGAATGTGCACACTCGGTCGGGTTCAGAAATGGAGAATATGGAGGCAGTATTGCTTTTGTCAGCCTAACTGAGAATAAAGCCATCCAAAGTGAGAATCCTGCCTACGCTGACTGCGAAGGACCTGGCTGCGTGCAGCCTTAGTCTATGGGCCATCGACTATAAACGACAAGCAAAGTGATAAAAAGCCATCCAATGTGAGAATCGATTGGTCTATGCGTCGTATTCTTTTATTTTTATACCTTCTGAGCCATATGACTAGCCAATAGCTTGAACGGAATAACGGAAACAGGAACATGCTGTTAGAGAGGGAGGCGCGCGAAGCGATTGACGACACAGTCACTGCTGGGAAGGCTGCCGCGTGGGACCTGCATTGCAGACGACTCTTTGGGCAGTGCATTGAGGGACGGCTATTTTAACTCTATTTTACTGTACTGTATCATCCAGTGTGTTCCTGTTTCCGTTATTCCGTTCAAGCTATTGGCTTTGGCCTTCGATCATGGCGCACTGCCGGTTGGCCTCGCACTAGCTGAAGCTCCACGTTTGGTTCACGAATACGCACTTCCTGGCCTCAAGGCTGAGCGGCGAGGGGCACAGCTGGGCCAGGGCTGGCAGCAGCTGGCTGGTAAGTATGCCTTGAAAAAGAAGCAGCAAATTCAACAACATTGTGTCGATGCAGGCTCTTTAACTTAAAGTGAACGGGACGGATGCTATCTTTAGATAGTAAGTTTTTAACCATTTTCAAGCATGTTCCATTTTATACCTTTTTCAGCGTCATGAATTGTAAATGATATGGATTTCTAACTATGAACTTTTACGCATGCGATTGAACTATCTATGGTCATAATTCTCGAAGACCCAGAAAGTTACTAAAGAGCTGGGCGCACGAGGGAAAATGGAACTAACTAACGAACGAGCGGAGCGAGACAAGGGCCCCTACGATAACGAATTATTTCCGCTCCTTTTTGTTAACACAAATATACGATTAGACGGAACGAACCGTCTTACGAATACACATCAGTAAATTTCTGCCAAGCGGCTTCTGGTTACTATTGGTCAATAATGCTTAAACAACATCATGCTATACCCCTGGGTAATAGAAGTCTATGAGGTTTGTGTTATCGTCGTGGGTCTTTACGACAATATAACTCACACAAGACTTAAAAAGATTAAAACTTAGATTTGTACCGACACTCAGTACATTCTTACGTTAAACCGCGTCTTTCTTTTTTCCTTTTTATTTGCCAACTGCCCTTTATTATATAGCACTTTGTAGTCTAGGCTCTCTTAGCCATAGACAAGATTTCGTGGCATACGAAGCCACTAACAGTTTGCAAAATCAAATATTTAAAAGGCCTCAGAATGAAATATGGAGCTAAAACGTTTAGGGAACTCACAACTTTTATCATATACTCGAAGTATTGTAATTTCAAAAGATACTTTAGAAAGATTCAATCATGGGAATTTTGCGGCTTAACTTTTGCCCATGTGAAATAGATGCATTTTTTAATGTCAATTTAGACGTTATATCTTTAGACGCATCCTTCAAGATGCGATGCTTTTTAGCAATTAAATGCTTCAAATTTGAAAATATTTATAAAATTGACTGCATTTATGCGTACTATATTTGCGCAATGAAACATGAAAGTCATGAATAATGTATACACACACGGATGATCTCGAAAATGCTCTAAGCTGTCTACTTAATAATCGACCACATAAGTAGTAAGTATAGTCAAGCGAAGAACCAACTGTTCAACGGGTTTTATCGCCTCTATGACCGAACGGCGAGCTCCACACGCGCATCTCGCCCGGCTGATTTCGCTCAGCATCGTAGCCGCGTCGATTCTCGCGCTGTACGGCCGCGTACTCGTTGCTAGGCAACACGGCGTAGATTAGGGCGCACACGCCAGCTACAGTTGCTAGGCAGCCGGCCAGCATGACCGGATTGATTCGGCCAGCGCTGCTCGGAGCTGCCCCGGAAATGTTGCGCAAATTCGGTCGCTCGCGCGATGAAGCCGCATCGCGATCGGCTTGCAACAGGAAGTTCAACAGGCGCATCTCGGTTGGCAGGGATCGAGAATATGATTTATTAATAATTGCCTTTAATCTGGAAACCAAAATTGGAGACGACGGAAATTAATATCATTATTTATTTCTATTTTTTAATAACATTTCAACTTAATTGGAAAAGGAAGATCTTTAAAATCTGCAGTTGCTCTGTTCTCAGCCACGTGACCCTCATGGTCCTAAGCCCCATTACCTAATAGTCCTCAGCCCTATGACCCACTGGTCCTCAGCTCCATGATCCCATGGTCCTCAAGTATGACCCCATGGTTTTCAGCCCAATGACCGAATGGTCCTCAGCCCCATAACCCAATGGTCCTCAGTCCCATGATACAATGGCCCTGTCCCATGACCCAATAGTCCTCAGTCCCATGATACAATGGCCCTGTCCCATGACCCAATAGTCCTCAGCCCCATGACCCAACGGTCCTTAGCCTATTGATCTCATGATCTTCAGCCCCATGGCGATCAGGCTCACGGAGTCATAACCCAGTGATCCTCAGTCCTGTGATCGTAGGGCTGGGTTTTTGATTATTTGATCAGTAGAATCCAATAAAATCTAATTATTAATTAATTAAAAATAAAATAAAAGCCCAGTCTTTCGATAAGCTTTGAGAATCAAATTCTCATCTAGGGACTACTCAAACATCGGGACGGAATACTAGGCTAGGAAAATCATGGCAATTCTGGTACGAGGTCTCAGATGTCGCTTCATAAATCATAGAAGGCACTAAATGACATTTAACTCAGCTAATGAAGCTAGGTGGAACGATTTTATCAGCATGTGTATTCGAAAAAATTCTGAGTACCAAATGCAACAGTCAAAAGAAACATTTTCACCAATTTATAAGTTTTAAGATCTGCATTTTGTACTCGTATATTTATAGTTTTCATATCTCTTGTAACAATATCTATTGAAGATGTCAGCTTTAGACAGGCTAGTTTTAGTCATAATTAGTAAAGGTATCAGCGCTGTCGAAGTTTTAATTTGGATTCGGTCTTTTTCTTAATATTCTGCCTGAAGAGTCGCTGATATGACTGTTCAGTAGTCTACACGATAAGCTTCACTCCTGGCCTACACCAGCATTGACTCATCGAGACTAGTGGAGCTGCTGTTTATCTTCAGTATATATATAGATTAAAAGCTTTGCAGTTCATGCAGCCCAGCAGGTCGGACCAAGATTTCCAAGTTAAAGTGCAAGATGTGGAACTCTGTCATAATTATTCTGTATCTGAGCTGCGTTGCAGCAGCGACGGCAGACACACAACAGTCGATGTTGATATCAGACTCTGACATTTGCCAGCCGAAGCTGCCGCCCGACTCCCTCAAGCCAAACAGCTCGGCACCTACTCTGCTGCTCCAGTGGCACACTTGGGCGTGGCTGGAGAACCTCACGGATCCTGACTGGGCACCAAGGACCGAGCAGAGCTATATAAGATACGATTTTTTACGACCAGGAAGCGTCTTCAACTGGACCTTAAAGTTGGTAACGGTCGAAAATACTGTAAGTACTACAAGGAAAACTCAAGCAAGAACACACGCTGACTTAAGCTAATGCATAGCTCGTAGACAAACTTTCGATATTCTTTTGGAGGATTGCGTTAAGATCGGAGATGTGAAAGTTCAGTTTAACAATTAATAGTTGAATGTCTCATTGTTCTTTGATACGTTCGACTCCCAATTCTTGCAGGAAAGTTTTCAAATAGTGCCTACAAAGTACCTCCAAAAACAAAACATTGCAGACCGTGGTAGCGAGCCTCGTGACAGATGGCAATACCCTATGCATGTCGAGCCGCACTCTCTACATGAACATCAGCGCGAACGGAACCACAGAAAGCTCAATAGGCTGTACTAGTCTCTGCTTTACAAACATCTCTAGCATTGGGACAGCAATGGACTTGCCGCTTCTCGAGCTTAACAATGATACTAATCTGCAGAGATCGACCGAATACTTGGCAGTTGACAGCTTGGATCCCGAGGAGCAGGCTTCGTACAATTGTTTAGGTCTTCTTCTTAATTGGCCAATTACGGATGTGCCGGAGCTACGAAAACCGATAAACCACCTTTGCGCAAGGGGCAGCCTGTGCCTTATAGCCTTTAATGGCATAAGATTTCACGCAGGCTGCAATACTAACTTCAACTATTTCTATTGCGTCAGCAACTGGACCGTGTGCGACTTTCAAAATAATCGTTACTGCCCAATCTGTTGCCGTGGCAACAAGTGCAACATGGACATAGCTGAGGAGCTGTACCTGATCTACGGAGGCGCAAATTATAGTCGTGCTTCATCAACGATTGTGCTAACGACGGCGCTCGGCTTGCTGTTAGGAACGGCCTTAAAAACAAATATCTGAGGTTAACTCTAATTAACTGAACCAATTATCCTTAAATACTGATTGAATCTGATTGCTAATTATAACTAAGAAAAATGTTTACTCTGATATTAAGTAATTCAAATAAAGAATTAAATATCCAGAAAAACACAAATTATTCAATAAAATTTATACTTGAAATCTTCAATTAAATCACAAGCTACAGTAGACTCTAGAGCACAGTATTTAATCATTGTACCAGTCCAGAAACCACAGAGTCAGAGAAGTGACAATCAGATAGAAGAGCAGCCAGAATCTTAGACTAGCCTTATTCTGCATCGCCTTACGCAACTGTTCATTGCCGTAGCGAACATTCTCAACGCTGGACACTGTCTCCACGTGGATATGATCGATTTGACCTTCCTGTTCTAGCACTCGCTCGCCGAACTGCCTCTGCAAACTGGCAATCTGTGTTAGTTGACTTTCAACTTGTTTAACATCTCCGCTTAATGCTGTGAGCTCGTTTAGCATGGCTATGCTCTCTTGTTGCAGTTCGGCTTTCTCATCTGGGCTGAGCGACTCTACTATCGGATCGTCGGGTTGCGGCGGCTGCACGGTTGTCGATGTCGTTTTTGATGCAACAGAAGATTTCGACTGATTAGTAGGATTTCGCCGACGCTGCAGCACGGAGGCTGGCACGAATTCGGCTTGCAGACGGGCTCGGCGACGGCGCCGGTGACAGGCGGCTCGATGGCTGGCAGCGATTGTCTGCCGAGAGGCGTGAGAGGGAGGGTAAGGTAAAGGGTATTCGGCAAGCTTAGTGCTGTGCACTCACTGATAAGTAGCTGGTGAGAGTGGCTCCGCTATAGCTGGCACTGCCAACTACCCACTGTAGCTGGCACTACCCACTGCAGCTGGAACTACCCACTGTAGCTGGCACTACCCACTGCAGCTGGAACTACCCACTGTAGCTGGCACTACCCACTGCAGCTGGAACTACCCACTGTGGCTGGCACTACCCACTGTAGCTGGCACTACCCACTGCAGCTGGAACTACCCACTGTAGCTGGCACTACCCACTGTGGCTGGCACTACCCACTGCAGCTGGCACTACCCACTGTAGCTGGCACTACCCACTGTAACTGGCACTACCCACTGTAGCTGGCACTACCCACTGTAACTGGCACTACCCACTGTGGCTGGCACTACCCACTGTAGCTGGCACTACCCACTGCAGCTGGAACTACCCACTGTAGCTGGCACTACCCACTGTGGCTGGCACTGCCCACTACCCACTGCTGACACTACCCACTGTAGCTGGCACTACCCACTGCAGCTGGAACTACCCACTGTAGCTGGCACTACCCACTGCAGCTGGAACTACCCAATACCCACTGTAGCTGGCACTACCCACTGCAGCTGGAACTACCCAATACCCACTGTAGCTGGCACTATCCCCTTGTAGCTTTAGAAACCCAAGCAGATAAGCAACTGTGCAAGCGTTCACCTGTAAGCGTTCGCGTAAAATCTGCGTCACTTCACGTCGATGCGCCAGAACTTGCGGCCCAGCAACAGCAGCGGATGGTTCAGCTAATTGAGACGTCAATCTATTCAATCCCGCATCGCAAGCTGCCAACATTCGAGCGATCTCTTGCTCAACTGCCGGAGTAGTTCTTGCCGACTCTGTAGAATCCGACTGAGCAGACTGGACAATATTGCGTGCCTGCACTATTAGCGAGTGCAATTGGCGGCCTTGGGTGGAAAAATTGCATTGCAAATCTTCTTTTGGCGTCTTCTGTTGCTGCTGCTGCTGCTGCTGTTGTTGTTGCAGAGAATTCGACAGACCTTTGCGCAGTTCGAGCGCTTTAACAGCGGCTCGAAATACCTTTGTAACGTCGGCCTGAAGAAACATATTTTTAAGACATTTGATTTTGTAATTTAGATTGAATAGATAGAAGAATTAAGGACATAGTAGCTACGCAAGTCACAATAATTACCCTGTGGTTTATTGATAGCTAGTCTGGACCGATGTACAGCCCGTGTGAGTTATGGGTGAGAATTTATTGCGAGAGTGAGAATGAAAGTTTGACTTGTTTAAATTATAATGATTTAACTATAGGACTTCTAATTTGGTCAGCGAGAAATTAAAGTTCAGTTGCATCTAAGAAGAGACGTTTCTCTCTCAAAATTACATGAACCGACCATTCTGTAGTCTATGGCCAAAACATCCCAGCCCATAGAGCACGATATAAACCTTATAGTGTGTGCCCGCACTAAAAAAAGCATACATGGTTGACTTAGGCTAGGTTTTTCTCACCCTGTTTAAGTCAATGACTCAACTTAGCGGCGGCCTGCAGCATGTTTTATAAATTGTATGAGATCAAGCACAGGGCACTGTTTATTTATCCGGATAGATAGGTAAATAGATGTATAGATAGATAGACAGATAGATAGATACACAGATAGGTAGGTAGATGGATAGATAGATAGACAGACAGATAGATAGACAGGTAGGTAGATGGATAGATAGATAGACAGATAGATAGATAGACAGGTAGGTAGATGGATAGATAGATAGACAGATAGATAGATAGACAGGTAGGTAGATGGATAGATAGACAGACATATAGATAGAAAGACAGATAGATAGATAGACAGATAGATAGATAGACAGGTAGGTAGATGGATAGATAGACAGACATATAGATAGACAGACAGACAGATAGATTCAGCTCATGGGACACAAAGAGTGCCCGGAAAAGCATGTCTAGCTTGTAATCTCCTACGTGTGAACCAGCCTGACTTAAACAAAGCAGTTAGGAAACGGTACAACATATATTGAATCAACAGTCAGATAAAGCCAATCAGTGCAAATGTATTTAGTTCAGATCTTTTAATAAAGTAAAGGAACGATGACAGTTTAAATAAAGAATATATATTTGTTAGAAGTTGATGAAAACTTGAACGATCGAGCTTCAAGAAAGTCAACAAATTATTAATTGTTATATTTAACAAACAGAAATAATTACATTATAAAGAATATTACCGAGTAAGCACTACTAATGAAAACAAAACTTGAATTCTAGTAAATATAAAATAGACATCAGCTTCTGTTTTCTAATTTTCTTATGTGATCAAAATTGGCAAGGTGAAATCGGGATGCATGAGGGACTATTAAAATGGGATGCTAAGAAGATACCGATTGGTAGTATTCTAGATTCCAATTTGGGGGTATTCTAGATTCCAATTTGGGGGTATTCTAGATTCCAATTTGGGGGTATTCTAGATTCCAATTTGGGGGTATTCTAGATTCCTATTTGGGGTATTCTAGATTCCTATTTGTGGGTATTCTAGATTCCAATTTGGGGGTATTCTAGATTCCTATTTGGGGGTATTCTAGATTCCTATTTGGGGGTATTCTAGATTCCTATTTGGGGGTATTCTAGATTCCTATTTGGGGGTATTCTAGATTCCTATTTGGGGGTATTCTAGATTCCTATTTGGGGGTATTCTAGATTCCAATTTGGGGGTATTCTAGATTCCTATTTGGGGGTATTCTAGATTCCTATTTGGGGGTATTCTAGATTCCTATTTGGGGGTATTCTAGATTCCTATTTGGGGGTATTCTAGATTCCTATTTGGGGGTATTCTAGATTCCTATTTGGGGTTATTATAGATTCCTTTTTGGGGTATTCTAGATTCTTATTTGGGGGTATTCTAGATTCCTATTTGGGGGTATTCTAGATTCGCATTTGGGGGCATTCTAGATTCCTTTTTGGGGTATTCTAGATTTATATTTGGGGTATTCTGGATTCCAATTTGGGGTTTTTTTAGATTTCTATTTGGGGTATTCTAAATTCCAATTTGGTGGTATTCTAGATTCCAATTTGGTGGTATTCTAGATTCCTATTTGGGGGTATTCTAGAATACAAAATCATTTATCAATGTTTAACCAGTCAAACAAAGACAGGTGTATGGCACTTAGCAACAAGCATATTAGGTGTACAATACAAATCAATTAGAATCAATTGAAACAAACTCTAACCATAATAAATAGAATTTACTTCACAAAAAGTTGTTCAGCTTTCTTCAGAGAAGCAACAATAGGATAATAAAATACATTTATTTTTAGTCCTAAATAGCAAGGACAATCAAAGCACACACAAACCAGTCTCAAAACAGCATATCCAACAATTTGATAGTAACCTCGTAACCAAGGAAACAGGCAGCGTTAGCCGGGAAGGCGCGCAGCAATACAGGGGTGGCGCCCTTGTACAGGGCGGCCGGACCCTCAGTGGCCATAAGTTCGGTAAACACCGATCGAATGCCATTGGGGTAGCGGCCCTCCGGAGCTGTCTGCAGCCGCGATTTCAACACATCCTGCGGCAGAGCCACCAGCCAGTTGAATATACCAGCCATACCGCCGGCAAGTAGCACCCTAGCTGGTGACAGTTCACTCTTGGAGTGACCAGCAGGGGTTAGCAACTCTTTCACCCATTCGTAGCTCATAAAGTACATCCCGCTGGCTGGAACGTCGCGCAGCAGAGTGGCGGCGGTGCCCTACGGTGCGTGAAAAGTAATAAATTAAATAAAAAACATAAAACGCACTACTTGCCTACTAATAAGTAATAAAAATAGGATATTTAAAGTATAATACGGAAAAATTCACATGGCGATGACATAATCTATTTTCATCATCTATATAGATTTTTACCCATTAAACGAACTGATAGCATTTTTAAAAACACACACTACTTGCCTACTTATTAGTAATAGAGATAGGACATTTTAAAAAAAATTTAAAACTCCATATGGCGATGACTTCATTTTTTAGAATCTAGACGCATTACTTCTATTAGGCTACTGAAAGAAATATAAAAAACTAAAATTTAGCACAATATTAAGCACCTGAATAATTATAAAAATTTGAACCAAACTGACTAGTGGAAATCTTAAGAGGGATTTCTTATTTTCTTATTTCTTATTTCTTATCAGAAAATAAAAAATTCCAAAGCCCATGACACCAGCAAGCAGTGAATTCCTCTACTGGAATATTTTTACACTTGTCTAACGAATAAGAAATAGTGGACTTTATACACCGCAACACATACAGTCTCGACTTGGAAGCAGATCTTTATCTATTAGCTGTGCGTTATAAAGCTCAAGTCTTGAAGCAATCGCGGGTCATGATACTACAGAAGAATTAGCTAACAGAACATTTTAACTACTCTTAGCGCCACAGTAAAAAATTCCTAAACTTTCCACTTTAAATCAACGGTTACTTTACTTTAGTGCATTACGCAAATTTAATAAGAATATTGATTATTTTAACCTTAGTTGTATGGGGACTACAGCTACAACTACTTAGCAAAAAATATTCTTAACAAATGTGTTTTTTAAATAATATGTAATAATAATTGATTAAAACTGCCTTAATGGACAGATAAACAACCGACAGCTCAGCCGCAGCTATTGCCCGGCGCATCTGAAGGCTGCGTACGGCTGCTCAGTCCAAGGACTGGGGGGTCGCCACACAGCCTCAATTACCCCAGCTAATGCTGGCACCCATTTTACAACAGAGTTAAGTGCCTTGCTCAAGGACACAAATTGTTCTGAGTGGATCGAGAATCGAACCCCGGACCTTAAAGCAAGTCGTGAGTCTGACGCTCTGAACACTAGGCTACAACCCCTTCTATTGCTGAGAGTTCAAGGCTTAATGGGGAGTTTTAGGTAGGTCAAGCATCAAGAGAGTTAGGGTTAGACAATAGCTCAAAGGGTATGCTAATGTAGATAGGGCTGATGCATTTTTGCTTTAAACATTATTTACTAAAGAAAACAACAATAGTGACTGTGCAAGCTCAAAAGCCATCCACTATACTAATAACATGATCATGCTAAAATAAGAACGGGGCTTTTAGCCTAGTGATTAGAGCATTAGCCTCACGACGACTGAAAGGTCGGGGGTTCGATTCTCGACCAACTCAGCTGTAAAATGAGTTACCCAGCACTAGCTGGGGTAATTGAGAGTGTGTTGTGGCGACTTCCCAGACCTACTTGGACTAAACAGCCGTACGCAGTCTTCAGTTGCGTATATCAATAGCTGCCCATTGGCGCAGGTGTAATCAATTATAACATTATTAAGTAAGTAAATTAACTTTCGTACCTTGTAGATACTGCGAATACCGCCTTCCTTGTACAATTGTTTAGCGCAGTCAATCGGCCCTTTGTACTTCTGCGGCCCGTGACTATCGGCTTGGATCTGCAGTAGGCATTTGATTCGCTCGCCAGGCACCATAATGCTTGTAGTGAACACGCCCGATAGACCTCCAGCTAGGAATAGTTGCACTTTAGTTAGCGGCACATTTGGATCTTTAATCTGCAAACGTTTGCCTAGATCGTTGCCAAAAAAGCAGACAGCAAACATAGGCGTCACACCGGCTAAGGGAGCTAGCATGCCTTTGTAGAGGCCACGGAATCCTTCCTTGGCAATGGTCTTCTTGGCGCAGTCCAGCGTGCCATGGTAGCGAGGCTGCTCGCCCGGACCCGGCTTCGGCTGAGTCTGCAGCCTCACCTGGATGAGTGCAATGTGAACTTATATTAATTCTGCACACATTTATTCATGTAACATTTAACTTGCGCTGAGCCTTGGCATCTGAGCAACCCCCATGAGCCTTGGCATCTGAGCAATTCCCCCATGAGCCTTGGCATCTGAGCAATTCCCCATGAGCCTTGGCATCTGAGCAACCCCCATGAGCCTTGGCATCTCAGCTTAGCAACTCCCCATGAGCCTTGGCATCTGAGCAATTAGCCCATGAGCCTTGGCATCTGAGCAATTCCCCCATGAGCCTTGGCATCTGAGCAATTCCCCATGAGCCTTGGCATTTGAGCAATTCCCCATGAGCCTTGGCATCTCAGCTTAGCAACTCCCCATGAGCCTTGGCATCTGAGCAACTCCCCCATGAGCCTTGGCATCTGAGCAATTCCCTCATGAGCCTTGGCATCTGAGCAATTATCCCTCATTTGGAGGTATTCTAGATTCCAATTTGGGGTTTTTTAGATTTTTATTTGGGGTATTCTAAATTCCAATTTGGTGGTATTCTAGATTCCTATTTGGGGGTATTCTAGATTCCTTTTTGGGGGTATTCTAGATTCTTATTTGGGGGTATTTTAGATTCCTATTTGGGGGTATTTTAGATTCTTATTTGGGGGTATTTTAGATTCTTATTTGGGGGTATTTTAGATTCTTATTTGGGGGTATTTTAGATTCTTATTTAATGAGCCTTGAGCCTTGGAATCAGAGAAATTCCCCCATGAGCCTTGGCATCTGAGCGATTCCCCCATGAGCCTTGGCATCTCAGCTCAGCAATTCCCCAATGAGCCTTGGTATCTGAGCAATTCCCCCATGAGCCTTGGTATCTGAGCAATTCCCCAATGAGCCTTGGCATCTCAGCTCAGCAATTCCCCAATGAGCCTTGGCATCAGAGCTCAGCAATTCCCCCATCAGCCTTGGTATCTGAGCAATTCCCCGATGAGCTTTGGTATCTGAGCAATGCCCCCATGAGCCTTGGTATCTGAGCAATTCCCCGATGAGCTTTGGTATCTGAGCAATTCCCCGATGAGCTTTGGTATCTGAGCAATTACTCCATGAGTCTTGGCATCTGAGCAATTCCCCCATGAGCCTTGGCATCTGAGCATTATTTCAGCGAAGTCTATATGAACGAACAAAAGCAAAGAAACATTAAAATGACAACTCTGTTTGAAAATAAAGTCCTAGTGAAAAGAATCTAATGTCCTTTGTGAGTATAAATATTTCACATTTCCTCACCTTTATCGTGTCCAAAGGATGGCCAGTAGCAACGCAGCACATTCCACCAGCTCCGCCAGCAAAGAAGCTTTTAATGCCACTGACTTTTTCGCCCTTCTTCACTTCAGCATTGCTGTCAGATCCATTTGTATTCGATGACATTTTAGTGCTAATCAATTGAGCTGGAAAGAAGAAAGTTGAATGTTCAGTAAGCCAATAGAATAGGCTACACCAATGGTTTATATAAATACTAGCAATGTTCTAGTTGCAGTTGTTAGCAAACTTTTCTACCTCAAAGACCAGATAAATAAACCTGGCCAATAGCTGCAGGTCAGATAAGAGAGAAAATGCGAGACAGAGGAGATGGGACTAGCAAATAGATAAGAGTAGAGATAAAATTACTGAGATGAAATTACTGAGATTTCTAGGCTGATGGGGGATTTGTAGAGATTTCAATGCTTAGGGGAACATTGCTGAGATGTCAAGGCTCATGGGGGGAATAACTGATATGTTAAGGATTATAGGGGGAATTGCTGAGGTTATTGCAAGGAGAAACTACATGTAGTGTATTCAATTTTTTTTACCAATTTTGTTGCCTCCTTAATGGGGGGTGCTGAATTTTGTTTTTGGGTAAGTTGCAAAACAATCATATTTTTATTCAAAACTACTTGCATAGCTAATTTAATTTCACTTGTAGAGGTTGCACATATGATTCTATATTATGATTTATTAATCTAAAGTTCAGTCAGTTTACTAGCTGGGTTCAATATATATATCCCCTTGTAGACAGCTAGTGACTCAAATATTGCTTATATATATTATTAATGTATACATTAATGTAGAACTTTCCTATGCAACAAATAGGCTATTAAAATGTTGGAAATTTGAACATCAAGTTTGTTTAAAAACAGAAAATACCTTTTTAACCTTTGGCACTTAAAATGCTATTGTTTCTTTCTTACTCTATAAATTTTACTTATTGCTGATAGACTAGGGATTGCAATCCTGGGATCCCAAAATTCAATCCTGGGACAAATTTTTGTTACTTTTTTATATAGTGTAATATAAACATAACAAGGCCCAAACCCTTATAGGAAAAAGTTGTAAAACTGCAGACGGTGTCCGGCGCACTTTTGAAATTTTTCTAAAGCGCAGCGCGCGCAGCCGCGCACAGGCGCAGCGCCTGCGCGCGCTGCCTTTTCTTACTGGCTGCTGCTTTAGCAAATACATATACATGGAAATGGGTATAATACCTCTGTTGAAGGGGCTTATACACTTGTAATTTATTAAGCTTAGAGATGTTCCAAAAATTCAATTTCAATTTTCCAAATTTTAAATTTTTTTAGAGCGAATTTCAATTTTGAAAAAAAATTACAAGTGAAAATTTCGGTTGTGTCTAAAGTCACCAAAAATAAACTACTTTCTACTACATATACATGTATTACTTTTTGCTTAAGCAGTAAATTGAAAGTAAAAAAGTGAGTGTTGATCATGCTAAACTTTGTTTTTCTGAATTAAGATTTCGGGAATTTTCAATTTTGATTTTGGAAAGTTAGCAAATTTTGATTTCAACGAAACTGCAGACCTCATAGTTGCTAGTATTTGATGCTATGTGAGAATGAAAATAGATAGTCTCAATAGATTAGGTCAATTTAAAGCTTCAAAAACTTCAGTAATACTTTTCTATTTTTCACTTTTTCTATTCAATAATATCAATATTACTAACATTTTTAATTTAAAGGTCAACTTACTCAACTATTAATTCTAAAGACAAAGTTGAATACCATAGTCTGGATCATGGCAAGCATATGCCAGAATGAAAATTCATGTTTTTTTTCAATTTTACTTCAACATAAACCAAGATTCAAGTCCAAGATTGGGATTGGAAGTAATTTTTTTCTTGGGATCAGGATTGGGATCAGGATCTTAGGATTCAAATTAGGATCAGGTCTTTTAATGTATTGTAGCTTGTAGGTCCATATAAAGTTAAACAAAATTGAGCTAAAAATTTCAAAATTAAAAAGTAGAATACAACAAAATTGATGCACAGTTTTGTAACCAACAAATTAATAATGTAATGAATACAAGGTAAAACAAAATACATTCAAATAATCACTAATTCTATAAATTTTTAATCAAATGACCTGTTTTTGATTCTCGTGTTTTTTAGAATTGGGATTCTAGTCCCACGGGAATCCAATTTTCCTCGGGATCCCAAGATTTCTGGATTGGGATCGGGATCCCGTCTGACCTCTAGCTTTAGATAATTGAGGTGGGGTGGAGAAGAAAGAGGGAAAAATAGAGTGGGAAGTAAATTGGGGTGATTTGAAATTTCTGTTTCTTTGAAACCTGTCAGCGTTGCATTCATATGAATAAAAAATGGAAGAATCGTGCAGACAAATCACAACAAAATTTTATTCTCCTGTTTTACTCTGACTACCAGGTCCTCAAGTCCAGGGGGGAGGGTAGTTGTAATTGTAGCTGAGTAGTCATTAGCGGCATGGTTATTCAAATGGTAGACACTGGAGATTTGTCATCATAGATTAATGTGTCAATTTGTTGAGCTAGTTACTTTCAGTAGGGTAGAGCTGCCACCACCATAATTTACATATTACAGAACAATTAACTCTTAGAGCTTTCCTTGAGTTGAGAACTTTGGTTGTTTTATGCCCCATGTCCCATGGGCAAATGACTCAAGATATACTATGGCTTGATTGGTCAATGAATAAATACTAAGCAATTACTAGTTCATATTTATTTATAATAATTTGTTTAGCAGGCTAGGAAAATAGAAGGATATTATAAATTACTTCATTTATAATGAGCTTGATTTGGCAAACCATGGTGCTAAGCTACTGGATGAATACGCTAGGTCAAGAGGCTTAAACACAATAGCACCAAACAAAATAAAACATAAAGACCTTTAGCGACTTGCAAAAATGAAGTAAGTTGCAAGCGAGAAAATTGAAAGTTTATTTGCTTTACATGTTAAGTATAAATAAGCACGCGATCACATGGGGAGGTGCGCCAAAAAGGTGGCACGATTGAAGGCCAACCCCCCCCCCGACTTAGCATACTGTCTGTCTAAGTACACCCACCCCAGCCTGGCAGGCAGGGAGTTTCAGTGCAGATGTACTCGCAATCGCTGGCTACATGCTGATTGGGCTGCCATAGATCTAAATTAAAATAGTAAAGTAGATGAGCAGCTCAGAAGAAAAATGTCAGAATTTATGCAGAAATAAAGTTCTATATATAGGGCACAACTGGGGTAACATTGATTGGAACAAATGAGGGAAAAAGTGGCCCCAAAAGGGATAACAGCAGATAGATACCCAAAAAGCAAAGGGGAGAAGGGAAAAAACAGACTAGACAATATAGGGAAAACAAACAATCTAGCAAGGGGAGAGTGACAAAAAACAAAATGGGATAGGGGAAACTGATGAAACATGTCCCAGGGAGGGAAAATAGTTCTGGGATTGGAAAAATAGTTAACTGCACATGTAAACAATTTAAGATATAAAAAAATTATTAAATTTTTGTCAGTTATTAATAAACCAAAGTCCTAGACCTAGGCTAGGCAGAGTTTTAGTCCTAAGAGTTGTCTACTAGTAGATATAAAATATTATTTGGTTTATTTGTACTTTAGAATTTGGAAATGAATAAAAGTTTTTATTAACTTTACCTATATTGCCTTGCCTTCAATTCTACATTATTAAACTGAATAATAAAATTTTAATGCAATAAATTTCACAATTAAATCTGTTATGCCATAAATTACAAAAGCAATATATATGTATATATTGTATATTGTTATGCTTATTTGTTAAATATTATTGGAGTAATAATCCTAAAGCGCGGTAAAATAGTTTGACTTTTTTCTAAAGCGCGCGTCTGCGGGTTTTTAACATTTATTCCAATAGGGAGCCTAATAAGATAATCAAAGTTATTTTTGCTGATAGGCCTTATCCAAAATTGTTAGTTTTTGTTTTAGGGTTTCTTTTATAGATAAGTTGCTTTTGGTCAAAAAGTAAGTTGTTGCTAGGCCCCTAGTATAAATTAGAAAGGTTGCACATGTCTAAACCAAGGTATACTTTACACATCAAGTGTGTAGAACAAAGAAATTCGACTAAGAAAAATACATTGAACAAACAATTTTTTGCCAGAAAATTATGCATAAAAATTTATTTATATATTGGCAAGTCGTGAAACTCTTTCTCAAGTTTCTAATAATAATATTAGAAAAGACTTTCATAAAGAAAAAAAACAATCAAAATGGTATTTTATTTAATTTTCTAATTTAATATTTTTCTATATATTTGCCAAGATCCTAGGATCTTTGAGTTGAGGCCCCTACCATACCTGATACCTGAATTTAATACTTAGCTATATTTCTGTGCACTTGCTCCCAGCTGCATATGTGGTAGTGGTAGTTAAATTGGATCGATTAATAAGGATGCATATAAGACAAGCATACATGCACATAGGCCTAGCTAGCATATATTCGAATTGACAAGTGACAACTAACTATTGACTTTCGTTCAAGTTGATCCTTCGAAGAAAATTTTTTTAAGGTCAATATCAACTATATATAAATGTTTTTACTTCGAAACAAAAACAATAGTGCAAAATATATATAAATTAAAAAAGTATTCTTTTGCTTACTTCTGTAATGTAATTAGGTTTTGTTCTAATCACTTGCTTTTCAGATTTTTGACTGTATACCTTTCTTTGAAACACCCCGAAAACGCCTGTCAAAATACGGCCGAAATAAATGTCTGGCACCGAAGTGTCTTGCTTAGCTTCCATACTTAATTAAATATTCTAATAACAATAAATTTATAATTATTCAATGAGTTCAAATATGCCACAAAACTTGACTTTTTTAATAGTTTGTCAAATATGACTCATTTACTCAATCTGTATTATTATAAATAGAAACTAGTACAAACTACAATATCTTTCGATTAATAAATATCTCAAGTTGAAAATGCAATTTATTTTTTATTACGATAGAATATCCTATGCTACTATAAACGTTTCTATTAGAATATATTTATCTATTGTAAAATTCTTGACATCATATAAATCCTAGAATCTAGAACTAGATGGTTTACCAAAACTGCAAAAGGTAGGGTTATCTGGTTATGTGACTTATGTCCTAAGAAGTTGATGGTTCTTGGACTTAGGGCCATTAGGGGTCGGACAAGATCTCAATCTCGATCTCGATTGTCAAGATATTGTCACTTTTTAAAATTTAAATCTCTCTCAGTTTCGAGATCTCAAAAATGTCAAAGTTTTCAAGTAGGCCTATCTATGTGATTATTGCCTTGCACTTGGTGATTTTACTGACTATGAATACCATAGCTGGGAAGGTGGCAGTTTTTGGTGAATTTTCCGGCACAAATTGGCCCTTTTTTGGCACACACGGCGCACATAGGGTACAAGGAAAAATTGGAAATGCTCTGGCGGCACACATGGCGCATGGCGCTGAAAAAATATATAGTTACACTTTGTTATACTTTGCAAAATATATAGTATCAGGCCTAATTCCATAATTCGTAAAATAAAATGTTATACTATTAAAGAGTACTAAAATTATGTAAATCACGATATAAAATACGTAAATGAAATTCAAATTTATCTACCATAAATTCAAATTTGTTTACCAATGAATTATTAATTACCTTACCTTACCTTACCTTACCTTAGACTTACCTTATCATGGTGCACTGCGGCACACAAAATATTTTCTTCATGGCACACAGTGCACAGTGCTCAAAAACTATCAAAATAGTTCCAGCGCACACTGTGCCACCTTCCCGACTATGGTATAATATTATCTTATTTATATTTGATAGGCCTACAATACATATCAAGTTATTGACAAGCTCAATATTATATAGGATATAATAATTGTTTTTCCTTCTGTTATCATCATTTTATACATTTAGCAAATTAGTGTTGATTGATAGAATAGTATAATTTGCAAATAAGCCTACTACTAGATAGATACTAATTAAGCTTAATTTCAAATATTGATTAATAAAGGTAAATATTTATCAATTTGTCAATGACCGGACTGGCTTGAAACTGATATGCACTTTACCCAACCAATACTGTATCAAAAATTGATTACTATGTACAAGTTTTAAACCATCAATTAAAAACTCAATTCAACTACTCTTGTTACTCTCAACTATCTATATATACTGAATATTCGTTCAAATTGTTTCTCAATAAAAAGACCCTGACGATGTCCTAATGCAAATGGACGAAATGCATCGGCAACTCAAATAATACTTCATGTTGATATTTACCTTTATTTATCTACTCTTCATCAAGCGAGCCACTTTACCAAATATTGATTATCTTGAAAGTATAGATCCTGAGTCTTAAAAATCTCAAAAATTTAGAAAAATATTATATTGTTTAACCCTAAATGGTTCCATACTAATTGGAAACAAATATACATTAATTTAAATTTTTATTTATCTCAATTTTAAATCTATTTTAACCTTTCAAATACATAAGTCACTTTGACCTCTTGTTCATTTATTTATTTTGTATGGCCTAACTTGTATATTTACAATGGCTTACCTTACCTAACTAGTAGGCCTATATAAAATGTATTAGATTAATTGCAATATTTGTAGTAAGCAACTTTTGTTATTTATTACAAAATTAGCTAATGATTTGCCTTTTCCATTGCAACTGAGGCTTAATAAAGCTAATAAAATTATGGCTAAATCTTCAGTTATCTTTCTGTTTATAAGTATGAGATTTCTAGTAATGGCTAGGCCTAAGTCCTTGCTATTTCTTATAATGCTTTTTTTCAAGAAATGTTGCAATTATCTGATGTATCCTATATATCGACTTAACTGCTGCATAGCCTGCCTTTAGCATATCTTATCCTAGGCCATGCTATGTTATATTTATATACATAGGACCATCAACTTAAGAATAATAAAATTTTACTATTACAACTATTTTAAAGAATATATAATATTGTTTTCATTAAAAACTATTCCTTAATTACATTTTCATACTAGAGAGAAAAGAATAAAAAATTTAATGTGATAATTATGAACTAGAGTAATCTTAATCCATATACTAAAAATAGTTTATTGGTAGGTAGGCATATGCTAAAATTACTTTTTTGAGTAGTATACTTGCTAATATATGTAACATTTAAATTTTATGCAAACAAAAGGCACACTAAAGTCTATTGCCAAGTCAAGTGCATATTGGAATTTCCAATGAAAATGACTAGGCCCCTCTATCCTCTAGACTTATTAGTTATTATGCATAACACATGCATATATTGGTTGGTTATTTGTTTATTAATAAATTATTACAAGTTCATTTTGAAATGTAACAAAGACTTATTACTAAATAGTATCTGCCTCTGTAAAACATTAGGGAATTGTAAGATTAGGTAACTATCCTAAGACTATATGCCATTGCTAGAGAAAATCAGAGAACCAATCATACCAATTGTAGCTATTTCTCCACTGCATGGCTACAGAAGGTGACCAATCACTAAACCACAGTGGTGATGACAGCCACTCACAGTCCTCAGGTCTCTCGCTTCGACGCTCCCAGTCACTTCAGCCATCTAGTGCAACTGCTGACATTGTGACCAATGAGGCGAGAACATTGTTGGAGATTTTTTTGACACGAAGCTTCAGTGTCAATTTGGCTGAGCACTTGTCTGCAGTTAGTGAGAAACCATCGTTTATCAAGTAAGTTGATGACATTTGTTGTCATTGTTGACCTCAAATGACCCATTGTTTACTGTCTACAGGGATTTACCAATTTTCAGCTCGGATTTCCCACCGTCTACCTGGGATTTCCCGATTCTCACCTCAGATTTCCTACCATCTACTTGGGATTTCCCAACTCTCAGCTCGGATCTCCCACTGTCTATCTGGGATTTCCCACTGTCTACCTGGGATTTCCCATTGACTATCTGGGATTTCCCGATTCTCACCTCAGATTTTCCACCGTCTACCTGAGATTTCTCCATTCTCACATCAGACTTCCCACTCTACCTAGGATTTCCCAACTCTCAGCTCGGATTTCCCACTGTCTACCTGGGATTTCCCACTGTCTACCTGGGATTTCCCAACTCTCAGCTCGGATTTTCCCACTGTCTACCTCGGATATCCCCATTCTCACCTCAGTTTTCCTACTGTCTACCTGGGATTTCCCTATTCACACCTCAGATTTCCCCGTGTCTACTTGGGATTACCCCATTCTCACCTCAGATTTCTCAACTCTCCGCTCGGATTTCCCTTGTCTACCTGAGATTTCCCGATTCTCACCTCAGATTTCCCTTCCTTCCCAACCTGGAATCCCCTCAGGCTGCTAGAACTGCAAGATACCGGCGAAAGTTACAGCGATGTCGACGGCGAACTGACGGGTTCCGTAGGAGACGAAGACGTTGCGGGTAGCGCGAGCCGCCCCGTGGCTTACTCTGATCCCGGTGATAGGCCGATCTTTCCCAACGCTATTGACGATCCCGAAGACTCGGCTATTGTTGAAGGCAAGATTTTCGATGCAGATGAGGCCGATACTCAGCAGCAGTCAGTGAATCAGTCAGCACGTCGACAAAATCGCCGACGAAGGCAACGAGTTGCGTCGACTAATGAAGAATCGAATTCGAATCTTGGTGGAGAAGGTTAGCAGTTAAAATAGGTTTCAAGCGTCTTAAAATTTTGTCTTACGAGTAAAAACTGAAAGAAACCTGCCCTTGAATTTAAGGGAAGAAATCCTTAAATTTTGTTGAAATTTATCCTCAAAATTGAGAACTGCTATAAAGAGCAGTTCTCAAAGATGATGTAAAATTCATCTTCAAATTTCATTTAGATCGTATCTACAATTTATTCTCTGATTTCTTTAAAATTGGCCCTGTGAATTCTTAGAAATCGATTCTGTTATTTCTTAGAAATCAGTACCGTGCTTTCTTAGAAATCAGTTCTGTGATTGCTTAGAAATATCAGTCCTGTGCTTTCTTCAATTCCGGGGGAGGGTAGTCGTATTCGTAGCAGAGCGGTCGCTGAGCGGCACGGTCGTTCAGTTGGTAGACACCGGAGATTTGACACCGTAAATTAATGTGTCGTTTCGTCGCACTTGCTACTTCCAGTAGGGTAGTTGCTGCCACCACCGTAATTTACGTATTACGGAACGTTGAATTCTCAGAGCTTTCTTTGAGATGAGAACTTTTGGTTGTTTTACGCCCCACGGGCAAATGATTCAATAGAAAGCTATGGGCTTAATGAACGAACTGTTAATTATTAAGTTGCGGTTTATTATTTGTTGTCGACAATTCAAGATAAATATTAAAAGGTTAAAGAGAGAGACGGCCTAACGGCGATATGAGATCCGGCGTGCCGGATGCTGAATATATATTAAGGTTTAGTGTAACGTAAACGCGAGCAACCCAATAAAGGGGAGCACGAGAGAGAGAGAGAGAGAGAGAGAGAGCAAGCGCATGAAAAACAAGCATCCACAACGCGGTATAAATATTAGTTTCTTCTTGCCAGAGGGCGGGGCACCCGGGGATTCAGTGGGTGGTAAATGGGTAGCCACCACTGGATTCCTCAACTGGCAGTAACTTAAAGCAATAAAGAAAAATAAAAACAGGGAAATGGCATCGCATGGGGCCGCCGATGGGGCATAGCATGGGGACAAAAACCAATTGGTGGGGCAGCACACGGGCCATCAAGTGGCATGACGTCAGCAAAAAAATTAAGCAAATCATATTTACCTGAAAGTCTCAAGCATCCGTGGTAGACGCAACTACCACAAAATCAGTCCTATGCTTTCTTAGAAATATCAGTCCTATGCTTTCTTAGATATATCAGTCCTGTGCTTTCTTAGAAATATCAGTCCTGTGATTCCTTAGAAATCGATCCTGTGATTTCTTAGAAAACGGTCCTGTTATTTCTAAGAAACCGGTTCTGTTATTTCGTAAAATCGGTTCTGTTGTTTCTTGGAAATTGGTCCTGTAAATTCTTACAAAACGCTTCAGATATTTCATAGAAATACGTTCTGTTATTTCTTAAAAAAATCGGTCTTGTATTTCTTGGAAGTCGGTCCTGTGCTTTCCTAGAAATCGGCCCTCTATATTCCTGATGAACTGCATTCTGACTTTAAAAAACGGCTCTGTGATTTTGTGAAAAGTCCTTTCTTAGAAACCAGTATTAAATAATTGCAGCAGGCAGCAGCAGTTTAAAGCGCATCGGCACGGATCCCGACAACGCCGTGTTCAATTTCGACGAAGATCGACGCCCTCGGGCCAGCACCGACTCTGCCGCGTTGTTCATCTCCCCGGGGCTGCAGTCTGCCGCTGCAGCCAAAGGCTCCCTGTTTCAGCGGGCCTTCAACGTTTCCCCTTCGCCGACTCAATCGCCAACTTTGTCGTCGAGTTCGCTGGATCGACGCCGGCGAGAAGTTAACGAAGCTGCCGCCTCGTCGAAGCAGCGTCGATTGCGTCAGCGTCATTGGGTTCCGTTGCGCAAGGATCGAATAGTGAAGGAATTCGGCCGGGCCTGTCACCAGCCGGCCGGGGCCGAGCTGACGCCCAGCGACTGCGAGGATCGCCTGGATCACGTGGCCGCCATGCTGGATTTTGTTGCTAAGGACTTTTTTGAACCATGCGGCAGTCAGCATCGGCAGAGGCCATCCATGCCGTTCTGCTTGGACTCCGCGCTGCAGGCTAAGGAGGACCGGGTGCTGCGCGGCAGGGGGCCGACGGTGAGACTCGACTGTCTATCTATCTATCTATCTATCTATCTGATCTATCTATCTATCTGATCTATCTATCTATCTAATCTATCTATCTATCATCTATCTATCTATCACTATCTATCTATCTATCTGATCTATCTATCTATCTATCTATCTATCTGATCTATCTATCTATCTATCTATCTGATCTATCTATCTATCTGATCTATCTATCTATCCATCTGATCTATCTATCTATCTATCTGGTCTATCCATCTGATCTATCTATCTATCTGTCTGATCTATCTATCTATCATCTATGTATCTATCACTATCTATCTATCTATCTATCTATCACTATCCATCTATCTATTTATAAATTCCCTAGGCAAGCCCCCCGTGGACGACGCCACTCTGGACTCGCTGCTCTCCAGCCTAGCAGACTACGAAGCATTCAGCCAGCGCCTCAGTCATCTGTTGCTAGGGGACCTGCAGGCGTGGCGCTGCGTTGCCATGCTGTACGTTGTCACCAGGCTGCTTTGCCAGCGCTGCGCCGAGTCCAGTCAGCTGGATTTGGTCAAGAGGAACTGCCTGAGACATTTTGATCAGCGCTACGCCCAGTGGGTGCTGCAGAGAGGCGGCTGGCAGGCGGTGGTTGATGAGACCGAAGACTCAGAGCTAGATTGAGCCGTTGCAGTGTGGTACAATTCAGTTATGAAAGATTTCAGCCTGTCAGTATGGATTATTATGTCTGATAAATTCGTGATATACTACTGATGTACTTTTACTAAGGACTATGCAAGGACTATGAAATATTTTTTTTGTTCTTGACAGGGGCCAGAGTCCTTGTTTTCTACATATAATTGTGAGTATAGTAAGCAGTATATATTAAAAAAACTATTTTTAGTAATGTTTGTCTTTCTTTGCTTCGTATCTGTTAGATTAGAGAAAAAAATCTAGTAGCATGTTAATGAGGAAATATGTATAACTTTATTTTCTAATTATTGTGTGCTATAAAAAATGCAGGCTTTTTTCCTTTGTTATGAGCTCTAGTGAACAACTTTTTTGTTTTTTTTCATTTAATCGTTCGTAACTCGACATTAATTAGTTGTGGCTAGTCCAGTTTTTTATTTCTTCATAGGTTGTTTTTGACGTTTTCGATCGGGTGTTTGACAAAGTTTCCCAGTTTTTGGCTAAAATTTTCTTGTCATAAAAATTCATAAAAATTTTGCAGAACCCCTCGATTTAAATAAGGAACAAATGCCAACTGCACTACTGACAATGCGATTTGAGTAGCAAGTAGCGAATATTACCATACTTAATTTCATTAAATTGGTGCAAATTTATTGCTTAGTATTTTTTGCTTTTATTTCTCTTTTGAGACGCATGGTTATTATAATCCGGTTAAATTCTTTTTTCCCAATTAATTTCGACTTTTAATTTAGATTCAAAAATTGTTTTGCTTAAATTTGTCTGTTTTCAATTTTCATTCGCTGTACATTGACACACTTGTTTTGTAGTAACAGAAATTGCTCATGATGCTCTCTGATTCTGCTTTATTGTGATCGGCAAAGTTAAAAAGTTGTTTTCAGAGGCTTACAATTCATTTTTTGCTATTAATTGAAAGTTGATAAATAAATTGACAAGTTGCTCTTGAAGTTTTGTGCTAATTATCGATATATATATTTATATATTTATACATGAATGATGCGAACTTACTAAAGGTATTTATTGCGGGTTACGACTAATTGGTAAGCAAGTTTGCAGATGTTTTAAGCAAGATAAAGTAATCATACATGTATTTGCAGCAGATTTGCGGACACCCAAGGGTCGGCAAAATTTTTCAACGTATGAGCATGATATAAAATCTAGCGTATGACTGCGGGCCAGAGAGAGAGAGAGAGAGAGAGAGAGAGAGAGAGAGAGAGAGGAGAGGAGATAAGAGAGGAGAGGGAAGAGAAGGGAGGCGTGGGGAGAGGGAAGATTGAGGGGAGAAAGGAGAGAAGAAAGAGAGGGGAGAGGAGAGGAGGGAAGGGATATGAGAGGGGAGGGGAGAGGAGGGAAGGGATATGAGAGGGGAGAGGAGAGGAGGTAAGGGATATGAGAGGAGAGAGGCGAGATTAAAGATAAGAGATGAGAGTGTAGATGAGTGGAGAGAGGAGAGGAGGGAAGGGATATGAGAGGGGAGAGGTGGGGAGAGGAGAGAGGCGAGATTAATGATAAGAGATGAGAGTGTAGATGAGTGGAGAGAGGAGAGGAGGGAAAGGAGACTCCGCGGAGGAGGGGAGACTTGAGAAGAGACACAAGCCAGATTGCTTATTTTGAAGTTTCATGGATCTAAGAGCCGCGCGGATAGAGAGGCTTCGTGGGCCGTATGTGTGCCGCGCCTAACCCAAGGCCTTGGGATTTCAGGACTTCTATCAATTGTCCTCTTCTATCAAATTCGAGAATTCTGTGGAACTTCTGTATTGTTTTTATTAGAGGCAGGGGGGTTGTGTGCACCCTGGCGCACTTTAAGCGACATTGTCACACAACCGGCGAGAGGCATTACTGCCCATTCCGCCGACTCCCCTGAGCAGGCATACAAGCGCGCGGATAAGTACGCAGGCGGCACACACTCACACAGGAGTGTACAGCGGCCCTAACTTTATTTTATCGTTAGGCATGTACACTTCACTGCGCCTTGGGGGGTTGGCTCTCAAGGCCGTTAATTGCACGAGCAGAGCCAAGCTGAGATTCCAATTCAGCCCCAAATTAATGTGACTGCACTGGGAATCGAGCCTGGGTCGCAGCTGGCACACCAGAGCAGCTGCGCTACCGCTGGGCTACGGCCCCCCTAGAACTTCTGTAGGTCAGAGAGTGTATTTTATTCAGTTTTGAGAACTTTTTGACTCAGCTATAGCTGGCATCCTGGTTTTCAATTTGGTATGTCCCGAATTTGCAGCAAGCTGTTGGGCGGCTTCAACAATCTCCACCCCGCCCCGAACCAAACAGCAAGCGACAATTCTTGCATATCCCGTTTGGAGACTTCAACTGTCTACTAGCGGGCCTTCGCTGATTGGCTGGCGCAAGATTGGGAAGAGAAACGGGTTGCCGTCTTCGTGGGATCGCGGGCAGGGGCTCGGGGCTTGAGGGGGGGTTGGCTTTTAAAAATCCGGATTCCGGCCTCTCTCTTGTTGTCACGCAACTCTCGCAATCAGCTTAATAACCTGCCAGCCACATCATCTATGTGGGCCGTGCTGGGGAGACTTGCTGTCGCTGTCGCTGGGAAAATTTTCCCCATTCGCTCGCCAATGCATGCAGCCAGATATTCCCTGCCTCGCTCTTATTTCCTAGGCAAGCTAGTGGAGGGTTAAATTATCAACCACCTCACCCTCCACTCTCCCGAGCTCCTATAGTCACGAAAATGGGACCTGCATGCAGATCCTGCAGTGTCGCGAGCCGACATCGCGTGTCAACCCCGGTCTGCTCCTCTCCCCTGCTCAGCTTTGCAGAGCTTCGCTTCTTTTTCTTCTACTGCACAGAGGGGACTTGGCCGCTATAGTGTCCACTGTGACCCTTTCTCCCGGTCCGCGGCCCTGTCGTGCAGAAAAAAAGGCTAAACTATATCTCGTTCGTTTGCTCGTTTGCCTATCCGACGGTGTCTGCGTGTGCGCCCCTTGTCTCTGATAGCTCTGCGTCCCTTGTCGTGACTGAGGGCACTTCTCTATTTTTGTGCCGCGAGGATGTCGACGCTGTCGTTCGTGACGTCTGGCAGTTTTTGAGTCGGGACGGTCGCCGCGCCGCCTCATCCTCTCTGTCTCAGTCGCGTGCAAGGTTTGCACTCCTTACCCGATTCCACTCCATACCTTATACCCACCCCGCAACAAGTCATGGTAGACGATTGGGTCATTAAAACCATGTACGCGACTAAGCGGCGCAGGCGGCTCAGCAAGAGGTGAGTAGTGGGGTGTGTGCATAAAAATACGGAATATTTGAGCTATGCTTGAGTGTTGGAGTTGATGACCTAGAGAAGCATCTGTTGTATTTCTGGAAGCTAACGTGTATTATACAGAAAGCTGTGTTGTATACGACTGAGGTATTTCGATCTGCCCAGGGGCGTCGCCATGGATTTTATGGTGGGGGGACAAAGCCAAGAATTCAACATGTACTTTACTAAATTCCTACATTTTCATTATTTTAAGAATCGTATTGTCAGCGCTTATTTTAGCGCCGCAGGCACTCATTTTAGCGCCGCAGGCACTCATTTTGGCGCCGCAGGCACTCATTTTAGCGCCGCAGGCACTCATTTCGGCACCACAGTCACTCATTTTGGCGCCGCAGGCACTCATTTTAGCGCCGCAGGCACTCATTTTTGCGTTGCAGGCACTCATTAAAATAAGCCCTGATAACACGATTCTCAAAATAATGGAAATGTAGGAATTAAGTAATGTACGCTCGTACATGTTGAATTCTTGTCTTTGTCCCCCATCATAAAGTCCATGGCGACCCACCTGATAGCAACCACATTCTCAGTTTAAATTTGACTTTGTCAATTGCACCCCTGTGGATGTCCATGTATCAGGGGATTTCAATTAATTATTGAAACTAAAACTCAATCTGCTGAGTAAAATTGGCATAATTCTGCAGACCAAACCTCATTATCAACAACAATATGCGTGGGCCGCATTGGCAAGCACGCAAAGGCATTCATTGTAAATGGGCTATTACGCAATCTCAAAGAGTTCAATTAGCTATGCAAAACCAGAAGCTTTCACTCCTATATAAGAGAAGTATAGCGGCTTGAATCTATAATTTTAATCGAATCTATACTGTAGACTTGTCGATACAGATAGAAATCTGTTATCAGTTTTAGTTGATCTCATGTATGGGAGGCGCGGTGGTTGGTGGCTGCTCTAATAGCGCATATAATATTAGATTGCGTGCAACAGGCATTTTTGAAGTCCGGCTTTTAAGTTCCTTCCTGTTCTGGCTCTACCGTATATAATTCAGGCCTTTTTGGAGTGGCGTCTCTTAAATATGGGGTCCTCAGGACTTTAGAAGAAATGGATAATGGAAGAGAATCCTGAACAACCTTCAAGCTTCACAATCCCCAAGCTTCACAATCCCAAAGCTTCACAATCCCCAAGCTTCACAATCCCCGAGCTTCACAATCCCCAAGATTCACAATCCCCAAGCTTCACAATCCCCGAGCTTCACAATCCCCGAGCTTCACAATCCCCGAGCTTCACAATCCCCAAGATTCACAATCCCCAAGCTTCACAATCACCAAGCTTCACAATCCCAAAGCTTCACAATCCCCAAGATTCACAATCCCCAAGCTTCACAATCCCAAAGCTTCACAATTCCCAAGCTTCACAATCCCAAAGCTTCACAATCTCAAAGCTTCATAATTACACTATACACATACGCAATTAACAAATATATTTGCACAAAAAGTCTTACTATTTCTCCACGTATTTCGTAGGACTC
>NIVC01000012.1:427500-500000 GCA_002269645.1 Macrostomum lignano | reverse complement strand
CAATTCTGCAGGCAGTGGGCGGCTTCATGTTTATTGTCACCTGCAATCTTGGAGAAGTCTTCTTTGCTAGCAGCACTGTTGAAGCTTATCTGGGATTTCATCAGGTATGAGCAGCTTTATAAACACCTCGAAATGGTCGCTTTGATGAGCCACCATCCCAATTTAAACACCCCCTTGATGAGCTGCCAACACCCCAATTTAAACACCTTGATGAGCTGCCAACACCCCAATTTAAACACCTTGATGAGTTGCCAACACTCCAATTTAAACACCTTGATGAGCTGCCAACACCCCAATTTAAACACCTTGATGAGCTGCCAACACTCCAATTTAAACACCTTGATGAGCTGCCAACACTCCTATTTAAACACCCCCTTGATGAGCTGCCAACACCCCAATTTAAACACCTTGATGAGCTGCCAACACACCAATTTAAACACCTTGATGAGCTGCCAACACTCCTATTTAAACACCTTGATGAGCTGCCAACACTCCAATTTAAACACCCCCTTAATGAGCTGCCAACACCCCAATTTAAACACCTTGATGAGCTGCCAACACCCCAATTTAAACTCCTTGATGAGTTGCCAACACTCCTATTTAAACACCTTGATGAGCTGCCAACACCCCAATTTAAACACCTTGATGAGCTGCCAACACTCCAATTTAAACACCTTGACGAAGCATCCCATGCGCTTGCAAACACCCGCCGTTTAACCCTTACTGTTAAACCCAACAGTCAGACATAATCCATCAAAGCGTGTTCGAGCTGATCCACTCGGAGGATCGAGACGATTTTCGACGACAATTGAGCACCCTGAGCTCAACTAACCGGCCAGCTGATGACGAGCTGCGCAGCTTCTCTGTGCGATTTCGCTGCCTGCTCGACAACACTTCCGGATTTGTGGTCAGTTTTTTACTGTTCTCAGAACTCAAGTGGTTCGTCTGCTCTGAGCACTGAGCACCAATGGTCCGATGTGTTCTGAGCACGCCAATGTGTCTTTTCTAATCACTCCAAGACTCCAGTGTGTCTGTTCTGATCACTCCAATGTGTCTGTTCTGATCACTCCAATGTGTCTGTTCTGAGCACTCCAATGTGTCTGTTCTGAGCACTCCAATGTGTCTGTTCTGATCACTCCAATGTGTCTGTTCTGAGCACTCCAATGTGTCTGTTCTGATCACTCCAATGTGTCTGTTCTGAGCACTCCAATGTGTCTGTTCTGATCACTCCAAGACTCCAGTGTGTCTGTTCTGATCACTCCAGTGTGTCTGTTCTGATCACTCCAATGTGTCTGTTCTGATCACTCCAATGTGTCTGTTCTGATCACTCCAATGTGTCTGTTCTGATCACTCCAATGTGTCTGTTCTGATCACTCCAATGTGTCTGTTCTGGTCCTTCCAATGTAAATGACCTGAGCGCTCTGAACTAATAATATATTTACCCTGAAACCCTCCATCTGACTTCGAAATCCCATCACCATCAGACCATGGAGATCAGTGGCAGAATCCTTCAACTGCGCGGCATCCGCTCTCGTCAGAGCCGGCCGCAGGCCTCCAGCTCTCGGCGAAGTGGCGGCGCTGCCTCTCGACGCGGTGGAGGCGGCGCTACCGCTGCCGCTGGCGCCGCCACCGCAGGCGCTTCAACAACCGGGCCGCCGCCTGCAGTGGGGTCAGTTGGCCCCATGGCCCTGTTCGCTCTGTGCCGACCGTTTGGGTCGTTTGACGCCGCGTCGGCTCAGAAAGGCGTCACTTTTCAATCGAAGCATCGATTAGACATGTCATTGGTCAGCATGGACGCTAGGTATTTTAATAATCATGAGTTCCAATGTAGCTCGTATCCTAAAAATCAAAAAGCAATCTCCACCCCCAGTTTCCTGCCCCCTCACCCCAAGTTTTACTGCTCCCCACCCCCAGTTTTACTGCCCCCTCACCCCCAGTTTTACTGCCCCTCAGCCCCAGTTTTACTGCCCCTCAGCCCCACTTTTACTGCCCTCACCCCCAGTTTTACTGCCCCTCACCCCAGTTTTACTGCCCCTCACCCCCAGTTTTACTGCCCCTCACCCCAGTTTTACTGCCCCTCACCCCCAGTTTTACTGCCCCTCACCCCAGTTTTACTGCCCCTCACATCCAGTTTTACTGCCCTCACCCCCAGTTTTACTGCCCCTCACATCCAGTTTTACTGCCCCTCAGCCCCAGTTTTACTGCCCCTCACCCCCAGTTTTACTGCCCCTCACATCCAGTTTTACTGCCCCTCACCCCCAGTTTTACTGCCCCTCACATCCAGTTTTACTGCCCCTCACCCCCAGTTTTACTGCCCCTCACCCCCAGTTTTACTGCCCCTCAGCCCCAGTTTTACTGCTCCCTCAGCCCCAGTTTTACTGCCCCTCACATCCAGTTTTACTGCCCCTCAGCCCAAGTTTTACTGCCCCTCAGCCCCAGTTTTACTGCCCCTCACATCCAGTTTTACTGCCCCTCAGCCCCAGTTTTACTGCCCCTCACATCCAGTTTTACTGCCCCTCAGCCCCAGTTTTACTGCCCCTCAGCCCCAGTTTTACTGCCCCTCACCCCCAGTTTTACTGCCCCTCACATCCAGTTTTACTGCCCCTCAGCCCCAGTTTTACTGCCCCTCACCCCCAGTTTTACTGCCCCTCAGCCCCAGTTTTACTGCCCCTCACCCCCAGTTTTACTGCCCCTCACCCTGCCAGTTTTCACTGCCCTCACATCCAGTTTTACTGCCCCTCACATCCAGTTTTACTGCCCCTCAGCCCCACTTTTACTGCCCCTCAGCCCCAGTTTTACTGCCCCTCAGCCCCAGTTTTACTGCCCCTCACCCCCAGTTTTACTGCCCCTCACATCCAGTTTTACTGCCCCTCAGCCCCAGTTTTACTGCCCCTCAGCCCCAGTTTTACTGCCCCTCACCCCCAGTTTTACTGCCCCTCACATCCAGTTTTACTGCCCCTCAGCCCCAGTTTTACTGCCCCTCACATCCAGTTTTACTGCCCCTCAGCCCCAGTTTTACTGCCCCTCACCCCCAGTTTTACTGCCCCTCACCCCCAGTTTTACTGCCCCTCACCCCCACTTTTACTGCCCCTCAGCCCCAGTTTTACTGCCCCTCAGCCCCAGTTTTACTGCCCCTCACCCCCAGTTTTACTGCCCCTCACCCCCAGTTTCACTGTGTCCTGAACCCAGTTTTACAAGCTATAGCCCCTCACCCCCAGTTTTACTGCCCCTCACCCCCAGTTTCACTGTGTCCTGAACCCAGTTTTACAAGCTATAGCCCCTCGCCTCCAGTTTTCATTCCTCTCAACCCCAATTGTGTTAATGTATGTTATCCATTTTGTTAACATGATTTTCGCCCGTATTTTTTATTCAGAGGCAAATCGGTTTTGGGCTACTCTGATTCAGAAACCGAGCGATTGAGATTCTATCATCTGCTGCACCCGAACGACATTCACTACGCGGCTTTGGGCCACGAAATGCGTGAGTGCCACTTGATGACTTTGCAAATCTGTCCATGTAGTTTTTCTTACCATTCTACTACGAGTAGAAAAATCGTTTTTCGTACAATTTAGTGATGAAACGGTCCAACCTGGGCTATTTGGCTTGTCGTTGGCTGTCAAAATCTGGAAACTGGTTGTGGCTTCAGACCAGTCTGCGATTGGTTCGCAGAGCGGAGTCCAAACAGCAGCAACAGATTGAGGCCATCATTTGTACTCACAGGCAGCTCAGGTTTGACTTTTTTGTTATACAAATAGCCTGTTAGAGCCATTAGCATCAGAGGGATTCCCCATGAGCCATCGGCATCTAAGGGATTCCCCATGAGTCATTAGCATCTAAGGGATTCCCTATGAGCCATTATCATCTGAGGGATTCCCCATGAGCCATTAACATCAGAGGGATTCCCCATGAGTCATTAGCATCTGAGGGATTCCCCATGAGCCATTAGCATCTGAGGGATTCCCATGAGTCACTAGCATCTAAGGGATTCCCATGAGTCATTAGCATCTAAGGGATTCCCCATGAGTCATTAGCATCTGAGGGATTCCCTATGAGCCATTATCATCTGAGGGATTCCCCATGAGCCATTAACATCAGAGGGATTCCCTATGAGTCATTGGCATCTAAGGGATTCCCCATGAGTCACTAGCATCTAAGGGATTCCCCGTGAGCCATTAGCATCTGAGGGATTCCCCATGAGTCATTAGCATCTGAGGGATTCCCTATGAGCCATTATCATCTGAGGGATTCCCCATGAGCCATTAACATCAGAGGGATTCCCTATGAGTCATTGGCATCTAAGGGATTCCCCATGAGCCATTGGCATCTAAGGGATTCCCCATGAGTCATTAGCATCTAAGGGATTCCCCATGAGCCATTAGCATCTGAGGTATTTCCCGTGAGTCATTGGCATCTAAGGGATTCCCATGAGTCATTAGCATCTAAGGGATTCCCCATGAGCCATTAGCATCTGAGGTATTTCCCGTGAGTCATTGGCATCTAAGGGATTCCCATGAGTCATTAGCATCTAAGGGATTCCCCATGATCCATTAGCATTTAAGGGATTCCCCATGAGTCATTAGCATCTGAGGGATTCCCATTAGTCATTAGTATCTGAGGGATTCCCCATGATCCATTAGCATTTAAGGGATTCCCCATGAGTCATTGGCATCTAAGGGATTCCCATTAGTCATTAGCATCTGAGGGATTCCCCATGAGCCATTATCATCACAATCCATGGCAACTGCATAATTCAACAGCGACCAGGAAGGCGCGGACCTTCTCACCCGACGCAATGCCGAGTACAAGCTGCCGTTTCCTCTGCTGGAGCCCGAATCCGGCCTCAGCGACATTTTCGACGAGTGCAAATTCGAAAATTCTTCAGCTTCGATAATTGCAACACGCGGTAACAGTGCTCAAGCTACTCAAGCTGCTGGGACTGGCAGGACAACAGCTGCTGGTCAGACGAGAACGGGCCATTCTCAGACTAGGGAATACCTGCAAGCCAGTAGAAAGAGGAGGCAGCCTCAGACACAGCAGCAGCAATCTGCAACCAGGTGAGGATACCTAACCATTCTGGTGTGATCTGCTCACCATCCGTTAGACGTCTCATGAGAGCCATTCTGCTGGGTGTGATCTGCTCATAACCCGTTTGACGTCTCGTGAGAGCCATTCTGCTGGGTGTGATCTGCTCATAACCCGTTTGACGTCTCGTGAGAGCCATTCTGCTGGGTGTGATCTGCTCATAACCCGTTTGACGTCTCGTGAGAGCCATTCTGCTGGGTGTGATCTGCTCATAACCCGTTTGACGTCTCGTGAGAGCCATTCTGCTGGGTGTGATCTGCTCATAACCCGTTTGACGTCTCGTGAGAGCCATTCTGCTGGGTGTGATCTGCTCATAACCCGTTTGACGTCTCGTGAGAGCCATTCTGCTGGGTGTGATCTGCTCATAACCCGTTTGACGTCTCGTGAGAGCCATTCTGCTGGGTGTGATCTGCTCATAACCCGTTTGACGTCTCGTGAGAGCTATTCTGCTGGGTGTGATCTGCTCATAACCCGTTTGACGTCTCGTGAGAGCCATTCTGCTGGGTGTGATCTGCTCATAACCCGTTTGACGTCTCGTGAGAGCCATTCTGCTGGGTGTGATCTGCTCATAACCCGTTTGACGTCTCGTGAGAGCCACTCTGCTGGGTGTGATCTGCTCATAACCCGTTTGACGTCTCGTGAGAGCCATTCTGCACATGTATTAAAAGGCCTCAGTCATCACTATAGCGTCAGTCTGGTATCTGACCATATCTGTTTCCTTACAAAGCCATAGCTTGCAGTCACCTGCACTGTCTAAACTCACCCCTTACTCGTACAGCAGCTGCGTCACTGAACCAATGCAACAGCAGCACCAGCAGTTGATACAGCACCAGCACACTCTTCAAGCTCAGTTGCCGTCAGCGTCTATCTACAGCCAGCAAGTTCAGCAGCCTCATCATCATCATCATCATATACAGAATCCTTACTCGATAGGCTACCATCCCCAGCATCAGCAGCAGCATCCTTCATCATATTATCAGCTCCATCAGCTGAATGAAAGCATTGGCATGGACGGCTATCAGTTTAGCTATGGCGACTATCAGCATCATCAGCAACATCAGCTGCATCAACAGCAGCTTCATCTGCAGTATCAGCAGTCTCAGCAGCCTCATCAGCACACTGATCAGCTGAGATCTCGAGCTGCGGCTGCGGCGGCTGCTGCTGCGGCTGCGGCTGCCACAGCTGCGGCGGTGGCCACTGCCGGTCAGTACGCTGCCCCGGCCGCTGGAGCTGGCGGCACCGACGACCTCACCGGCTACTCGTCCAGCGCACCTGGCTTCTGCGTCGACGGACCAATCAGCGGCGCCAGTGGCGGCGCTTTTGATGGCGCTGCCGGCTATAGCGCCGGATTTTATGCCAGCGGACGGGAAGAGAGCGCTGGACAGTTTTATGACTCGCTTGTTAGCGGAGGGTGAGGGAGTTTGCTTTATGCTTTTCATTGTGCTTTAATTATCTAACAGAGTTGCCAGAGAGTAGCGAAGGGTAGTGGAAGGTAGAAAATGGTAGCGGAGGGTAGCGAAGGGTAGAAGAGTGTAACGGAGGGTAGCCAGAAGTCTTTAAAAAGCGCCAGCAGCAGTGCAGAATATGAACTCTACCCTTCACAGTTCAATAAATCGTTTCCAAACTCCGCGAATATCTTCTCGCAGGTTCCAGTCGGGCATTCCGGTGCCAGTGGTTCGCAGCTCGCATTCCTACGCGTGGAAATCAAATTTTCACGATGCCCAGAAGCAACAGCAGCAGCAGATTGCAGCAGCCGGTTATCAGTATGCCTATCAGGTGAGTCAGATATAAAAATTATTATACTCAGCAGCCCCTGGTGCTGGCGCCCTTGGTGCTGGCGCCCCTGGTGCTGGCGCCCTTGGTGCTGGCGCTCTTCGTGATGGCTCTCTGGTGCTAGAGAGCCATTTCTTGTGCAAGGCATGATAAAATGCTTGTATAGCACTGTGTATGAGTTGTATACGAGCGTAGTAGGAGTATAGCTGGAAATATGAAAAATATTTTAATTTTTTTTAAATGAACTTTTATCTTTTTCAGTCCTCGGAGCCGCTCGCAAGCAGCTAGACTGAATCATCGTCTAAATTCAAAGTTTCGCGAGACGCGTGATTTATAACAAATTGTCGATTTTTTTTATCAATGTTTTAATGCACCGATTCGTCAATTAGATTGTTTGCACTTTTATTAAAACTTAGATGTGGTGTCTAGCATAACAGATTGAACTAATTAAAATTTAGATATTACACTAATTGTTTTCTGGACGATATGTCAATATTATTATGTCAATAGTTTCTGTAATGACATGTATCATTCATTTTTGCATTGCAAGTCATACTTGACTGTAACTAATTATTATTTAGATGTACATACTTATTTTTTTATAATCTGCACTTCAAACAAAAACTTTTGTTTAAACTGTTGTTGACTTAATAACAAGAACTGTATAATGCATAAAAGTAGTCTTGTCTATCGCATCCGTGCATGCACTTTTTTATAATTTATTGATTAAGTTATGGTAGAATGAGTTTACCCAAACGAGTTTGAGTATATTGAAAGTAAATACGTTGTCCATCTTCACCAATAAAATTGTCTAATAGGCAAATGGCTGTTGATGTTTGATCCATGCATACATGACTATAGTACCCGGCAATGCATTTTATAATAAGTTAGTTTTTACATTGAATTCCTTTGACAACATTTAAACAAATTACATTGCACATTTCATGTGTACCCGTACAGCAATCTGAAGTCGGCTAAACGTTGGTGGTACAATGTGATGTAGGCTTTATTGGTACAAGGTCACCATTCAGCCTCGACCCGAGAGGCGAGTGACAGCTGAAGCGACTCCGAAGTCCACTGTTACACTGACGGCTCAATGAGGCATCCATGTATGGTATTTCAGGCTTCGGAGCGTGCAGTCTTCTTCAAGGCAGAAGCGGTGTGGAGCTACTCCCAGTACACTGGACTCAACTCCAGTGTTTTCCAGATCGAGGTGCTTGCCATCAGCTCCTGCGCGGCAGAACTGCGCCGAAGGCAGCTTAGCGGCTGGAATTGATTTTTCACTCTGCTGACAGCCAGGCAGCCTGAAGCCCTCTGCCGCAGCACCACCAGCTCCAGATCTGTCCTGGACTGCAACGCCTAGCTCAACCGGCTTGCGCAAGACAATCAGGTGGAGCTCAAATGGATCCCGGTCCACGCTGTTTTCCTCACCAACGAGCGCGCTGACCTGCTGGCCAAGGCTGGCTCCGCCGGTGCGCTGCTGGGGCCGGCCTCCTCCCTGCCTCGCGGTGATGAACTCCCGCGTTAAGCGCTGCGGGCTGATTCCGAGCATCTCCGCAGGTGGCACGACGCTCAGAATTGCAGGCAATCCAGTGCTACCGTCCCCTGTCCCTCCCCCCTCCTGCGCGGAGTCGTCCTCAGGCTGAACCGAGAGACCTAAGAGCAACTATAGCATCCATGGGCCTCTCCGGTCAATAGCTTTAATCTCGCCACCGCTTCCTCCAGTGCCAGGTACCTGATGCAGAGGAGTGGTGCCCCATCTGCAGCTCAGGCAGTGAAAACGCTGAGCACTTTATCTACTGTCTGGTTTTGACCAGGGCCAGGCTCACTCACCTCGGGCAAAAGCCGGTTTTCTCCGACGTTTGCAGGCCCGAGAGCATATACCGCTGCTGTCCCGGTACTTCAGGGACACGGGGACGAGCTGAGTTCTTCTCCACCGCCGGTGAGGAGGACCGCACTGCAGGCGGGACCGACGGGTCCCCCTGAGCGACATCAATTCGACGGAAGTCGTTGGTCACCATGATCGGGGGGCGTCGATCTCCTCTGCCTCCTGATCGCTGCATCCGCCGGACGATGCCCCCTGCAGCTAAAGTCAAGTACGTAACGTGGATGTATCGTGGATTCATCGCCTAAATGACTCATACGTATACTGCTTTAAACGTTAACTAACAACGCAGTCACAACAATTACACATACATCTTCAGGCTCTGTTTTTCACATTTTCGCCTTTCTGTGGTTAGTTTTGTTTTTTTTCTTTAGTAAATAATGTATTTTAATAAAAAAAAACAATTCAGGTTGTTATTTATGAGTTATACGAGTTTTATTTAACACGGTTTAAACTTATAATTTGTTAATATTTGCAAAGGTTTTCAAAGAAACTTTTTTAAAAAAAGTTTGTTTTTGAAACAAACCACACAGTGTGCATGCACCTGCAGAGATTAATTAATTAATTAGGTGAATTTAAACTTATATTAAAGTGTTTTGTCATTCCCATTGCATTTGTTGTGTAATCCACGGTAAAAACTTATACAGTGTAATGCAACCTCTCATCAAAACCCCTAATCAACACTACACTGATCCATAAATTTGAGGCTGTTAGTTGAGGCTGTAGCCTGTAAAATATCTTGATATTTGAACGGAACGAGCTAATTGATATTGAGCTACGTTGCGTGTTGGTTAGGCTTGTTTATTTATGAGCTTATGCTTCGGCTGCTGTACTGGAAGTGTATCGTCTCTATGACTTAAAGCAATTTTAGTATTAGTAGTATATAGGCCTAATGGGTTTCAGTTGAAAACAAAGTTAGGTCTAGCCTGTGATGCTTGTACATGCATATTGCGCATCTGTGCGCATCTGTATTTTTTAGCTTCTTAAGCATACATCAATCTCATCATTCAAGTCAAGGTGATGCTCTTTTAAGATTTTGATTTTTAAAAAGAATTAAACAATACTACATACTGCATTTACATTGCAATAACCAAAAATGTGCAACAGATGCAAAAAATGCTCAACAAAAGTTGTGCCAGCTATAATAGCTTGGTCTGTTTTAATTGTTTTTACTGGATTGTATTTCTACTTTGTGTAAGTACTTAGTTATTGTTGTTCAAATTTTTAACCTTTTAGCTCTTTGGCAAATTATAATATTATAGATGATTATAAATAAGTATGCTTTAAGTTTAAAATATTAATTAATTTGGAAGCATTCAAGTCCTTATTTAAGAATTTGTTGGCCTTTATTCTTTAATAAAAAATACTAACTTAGTCTGTTTTGCTTTAAAAAAATGAAAAGTAATTATAGTTATTAGGCTTTACTAAAAAATATAACAATTTTAATGCTAGTAAAATCATTGATATCTAATTTATTTATTTTTTTACAATTGTTTACTAAATAAAAAGGAGATACACAGGTAATAAATAACCCATAAGCAAGAATAGGCATGTAAATTCAAATTGGAAATTTCTACAATATACTCAAAAAATTTAGTATATATATTTATATATAAAATTATGTTATACTAATATAATAAAAAATATTTTTGGTTTTTAACTTCATCTAATTAAAATTAAATATCAAAATCACTAGTCTTAGTAGCCTAGTAGTAATGTTTCAAAATTGACAACTTGAAGCTATATGTAAGGTATGTATTTGGTATATATATTAGTGTATATAAAAAAATTGGTCATTTTTTCTAGGATACATACAATGTTCTGAACTATGACAAGTGAGGTGGGGGTGATCTCAATTTGGTCTTCAGTGGGATTGTCCGGTGTTCTCTTGATTTAATGTTGAGTTTGAGTGGCTCAGGCCTTTGAATTGGCGCCGTTGTTAGTTCGTACGAATTAAAATCTGGAAAATTTGTGTGGACGAATCCCGATAGAAATGTCTCGAAGTTACTCCATCTGCCAGGGTCCTCAATCCCGGGGGGAGGGTAGTTTAGTTATAGGCGAGTGGTCTTCAATTGGCGCGAGCGTTCAGATGCGGATCCTTACTTACTTACTTACTACTGACGGGGGGCGCAGGCGCCGCGAATAGGCCGCGAGGCCCCTATCGCAACCCCAAGGTAAAAGAGCACAAGGATTAGCCTTGGGGGTGCGCCCAGTCCCCGCCAGTAGTCGGCAGGTCCGCAGTGGAGGCATCGGCGACCCTCATCCGGCCGGAGTCCCGGACGAAGGCGCGGAGGTCTCGGATATTGTCCGCGGTGGTCAGCTCGTCCATCCGCTGGGGTGGCCGAGGTATTTGTGCCGCGCCTTGTTGAAGTAAGGGCAGAAGGTGACGTGATGCTCCGCGGTCTCCTCTCCTATGCCACAGAAGGGGCAGGTGGGAGGGCAACCGGTTTGCAACGATATATGTCTCTGGAAGAATCCGTGGCCGGTTAGGACCATGCACATCTCCCTGAGGTCAGTTCTGTTAAGCGAAATCAGATAATCAGAGACTTTCCTGTTCAGGTTAGGCATGGCAGAGCGGCTCTGCCTGTACTCGGTGCAGCTGTTCCAGTGGAGCTGGTGCTGCTGATGGAGCCACCTGTTGATATGGCGGGTGACTTGCGACCTGGGGGTGGGTAGCCTCATCAGACGGTGGTTGCCGTCTGGGTTGCTGCCCTCCTTGGCGAGAGAGTCCGCGAGCTCGTTGCCCAGGATGTTGCTGTGACCAGGTGTCCAGATAATTCTAATCCTGTTAAGGACTGAGAGAGATTGCACACTGCGGTGGCATTGAGATACTGTAGCAGCGGAGATATTCTCAGTGGTTAAGGCCTTAATAGCAGCTTGGCTATCAGTGTAGAAATTAATGTCAAAATTATTAATGTTCGCCTGAAACAGTTGCTGGGCACACTGCTCGATGGCGCAAATTTCAGCTTGGAAAACTGAGGTGTTCTCACCGAGGTGCAGACTTTCCTGGAGAAGCATCTTACCCTCGTGGAAAATGGCAATACCCGCTCCAGCGCGGCCGTTGAACAGCGAGCCGTCGGTGAAGCAGTGAATGCCCTGGCTGCGCCGGTTCACACCGACATCCAGCGGAATGTTGTCTCGGCCAGGGATGGCGGTCTTGAAGCCCCTCCTGATGTTGAGGGCGGGAGGTCGACTATCCACATTGCCCAGGTCCATGTGGATGTTGTTAAGGTCGCGGCGGACAAAGTCCATATGCGGGATTAATGTTTTCATTGGCATAAAGCCAGAGGGCGCGTTATTCAACGTTTTATCTCTGATAAGCCGGGAGGCAGACTTCATAGCCTCCGCCCTAATAAATAGGTGAAGCGGAGGTAGGTTAAGGATAGTGTTCAGCCCCTCGTAAGGGGTGGACGGGTACGCACCTGTGATGGCACGGCAAATGCTGCCCTGAAGCTGGTACAGCCGCTGACGGGCGGCCTTCTGCTCCAGCACGCTAGTCCAGATGAGACTCGCGTATGTGATACTGGGCCGGATGATGCCGGTATAAATCCAACGGACCGTTCTAGGCGAGAGGCCCCAAGTCGGCCCGATGGCTCTGCGCAGCTGGGCAAAGCAGCGTTTTGCCCGACCGATGACGTTATCAAGGTGCTTCGTCCAGCGCAGGTCATGCGTTAGCGTCACACCGAGGTATTTGACCTCCTTCTTGAAGGGATGTTTCTGCCATAGACAGTGAGGTTTTTCATCTCCCACTTACGGCGCTTGGTGAAAACGACAGCGACAGTCTTAGTGACGCTGATTTTTAGGCCATGCTGTGTAGCCCAGTCGGCCGCCTTGTCGGCGAATTGCTGCATCAGGTTGCGCAGAGTGGCGGGGTCGGGTCCGCTGACGACCGCGGCAACGTCATCGGCGTAGCCAGCCCTGGTGATACTGCTGGGAATGTCAGCGGTTAGAAGTTCGTCCATGACGAGATTCCAGAGAAGTGGAGTTAGCACGCCACCTTGCGGGCCGCCTTTCATCACCGCCCGGGTGAGGGTAACGCCCATAAGTGTGGATGTCACAAACCTTTTGCGGATCATAAAATAAATCCAGCGAACAATGCTGTGTCTTACATTCCTGCGGGAAAGAGAATTTCTGAAGGAGCGGAAGAGGACATTGTCAAAACTTATAACTTATAATTTGAACTTAAACTTATAATTTGTTAATATTTGCAAAGGTTTTCAAAGAAACTTTTTTAAAAAAAGTTTGTTTTTGAAACAAACCACACAGTGTGCATGCACCTGCAGAGATTAATTAATTAATTAGGTGAATTTAAACTTATATTAAAGTGTTTTGTCATTCCCATTGCATTTGTTGTGTAATCCACGGTAAAAACTTATACAGTGTAATGCAACCTCTCATCAAAACCCCTAATCAACACTACACTGATCCATAAATTTGAGGCTGTTAGTTGAGGCTGTAGCCTGTAAAATATCTTGATATTTGAACGGAACGAGCTAATTGATATTGAGCTACGTTGCGTGTTGGTTAGGCTTGTTTATTTATGAGCTTATGCTTCGGCTGCTGTACTGGAAGTGTATCGTCTCTATGACTTAAAGCAATTTTAGTATTAGTAGTATATAGGCCTAATGGGTTTCAGTTGAAAACAAAGTTAGGTCTAGCCTGTGATGCTTGTACATGCATATTGCGCATCTGTGCGCATCTGTATTTTTTAGCTTCTTAAGCATACATCAATCTCATCATTCAAGTCAAGGTGATGCTCTTTTAAGATTTTGATTTTTAAAAAGAATTAAACAATACTACATACTGCATTTACATTGCAATAACCAAAAATGTGCAACAGATGCAAAAAATGCTCAACAAAAGTTGTGCCAGCTATAATAGCTTGGTCTGTTTTAATTGTTTTTACTGGATTGTATTTCTACTTTGTGTAAGTACTTAGTTATTGTTGTTCAAATTTTTAACCTTTTAGCTCTTTGGCAAATTATAATATTATAGATGATTATAAATAAGTATGCTTTAAGTTTAAAATATTAATTAATTTGGAAGCATTCAAGTCCTTATTTAAGAATTTGTTGGCCTTTATTCTTTAATAAAAAATACTAACTTAGTCTGTTTTGCTTTAAAAAAATGAAAAGTAATTATAGTTATTAGGCTTTACTAAAAAATATAACAATTTTAATGCTAGTAAAATCATTGATATCTAATTTATTTATTTTTTTACAATTGTTTACTAAATAAAAAGGAGATACACAGGTAATAAATAACCCATAAGCAAGAATAGGCATGTAAATTCAAATTGGAAATTTCTACAATATACTCAAAAAATTTAGTATATATATTTATATATAAAATTATGTTATACTAATATAATAAAAAATATTTTTGGTTTTTAACTTCATCTAATTAAAATTAAATATCAAAATCACTAGTCTTAGTAGCCTAGTAGTAATGTTTCAAAATTGACAACTTGAAGCTATATGTAAGGTATGTATTTGGTATATATATTAGTGTATATAAAAAAATTGGTCATTTTTTCTAGGATACATACAATGTTCTGAACTATGACAAGTGAGGTGGGGGTGATCTCAATTTGGTCTTCAGTGGGATTGTCCGGTGTTCTCTTGATTTAATGTTGAGTTTGAGTGGCTCAGGCCTTTGAATTGGCGCCGTTGTTAGTTCGTACGAATTAAAATCTGGAAAATTTGTGTGGACGAATCCCGATAGAAATATCTCGAAGTTACTCCATCTGCCAGGGTCCTCAATCCCGGGGGGAGGGTAGTTTAGTTATAGGCGAGTGGTCTTCAATTGGCGCGAGCGTTCAGATGCGGATCCTTAGAAACCATAGATTCAATGTACCTTGTATGCTCATTGTGTTACTATCAGTAGAGTAGCACTGCCACCACTGTAATTTGCGTATTACAGAAATTTGAAGTCTTAGAGCTTGCTTCGAGATGAGACTGGGTTATTTTATGCCCTACAGGCAAATGACTCAAGATAAGCTATGGCTTTAATCCAGAAACAAAGATAAATTGTTGTAACTGTTGCTTGTTTATTAGTCAATAAAACAGAGCTTAGTCAAAGTATTATTAATTGCACAAGCTGCAATAGACGATGAATAATTTGGGGGTGCCGCGGTGCAGGCTTTCACTTAAAATAGAACTAAAGTTAAGTTTCAGTCAAGCAATAAATTGAGTAAGATGAACGATATTAAGCTAGAAAGGAAACCTGAAAGACGAGGAGGGCAACTAGGAGTTAAAAAGGGGCGAATAGGAAGAACGGAGATGGGGATGGGACAGGCGCAAAGGGGGCAGGAAATAAATACCCAAAGGAGGGACACAAAAAGGTTGACGCAGCCTAGAAAATGGGGAAAGGCGAAAACACAAAAGTCCAGAAAACATTAACAAAAGGATGCCGCAGAACTTATATAGAAAAACAAATTAAATCATAAATTGGGCACACAACACCAGAAAATAGGGCGAGAGGGACAGAAAAAGGGCTAAAAATGTCACGACATGCACCAGGGGATGGGCAAATGGGGCCAGAAAAGGGGTTGGCATCATTTCAAAGTCCAGATTAAGTATTGTCAATAAAAATCAATTGCAAATCAAGCCATGGTGGTACCCACTACCACATAAGTAACAAGTATTAGTTTTTTTTGCTAGCACTAACTAAGGTATAAAATTGCATCTAAGGTCTTATTTTAGAAGATTCAGTGAATAGGTCATTTTAGTGACAGGATGCATTTGATAATATTAGTTGGTAGTTATTTTGGTAAGATTTATTTTTTCATATATTTTAGCAATTCCACCAAGAGATTATTACATATATGCCAAATTTAGGATTATGTCATTTGTGCCAAAAACTTCTAGTGAATATTTGTAATAGCTGGCATACACTTTTGATATACAATTTAAAAGAAAACCTTATGGCACATTTAAATTATATTTAAATTTTGATATATAACATGTATTATATGGCACATATACACTTATTCTAGACCTAAAAAAAGCTAAAAATAGGACAAAATGGAAATTTTAAACCAATTTAATTCAAATATTTAACAGAACCAATTCAAATACTGAATATGAATACTTCAGTGAATAATATCCCTTTAGTAGCCCTTGACCAATAGGCTATCTTTATTTTGTAGGAATCAGCATCCCCAAAACCATGTTCTATAAACTCAAATCCTAATGTTTCACTTCTCCTAAAGCATGAGCACAACTTGCAGACAATGGCTCAAGCACCTCTGAAGCACCTTTCTTCAAGATATGCCATGTGTTATCTCATCCTTAATTCTCTCCCTTTATTTATGCTTACAACCCCTAGCACTTTTGACTCTCCAAACTCAAACTCTTAGTCTTCTAATTCTAAAGCCTTCTCAAATCTTTATACAACATACTCAATTGTTACTCCTTTAATCCCTTTGCCTTTCCTCAGAGCACAATTATCCCTAATTCCTTCCCTTCATTTATAAGCCACAATATCAATATTTACTCTTAACTTGTTCTAAATATTTGTTCTACATCAAAGCAATTATTTGGTATTTAGATTGTCAACTTTCTGATTTTGATTTGAACCAAATATTTAGTCAATTCAATTTGATTCTGAGTATTTTCAATATTTTCCCATCTCTAGAAGAGGCTACATCATGCCATTATAGTTTGTACAAACACGAGAAATCATATATAAGTTATGAAAAATTGAGTATTTTTTGAAAAATTTAATTAAAGAATTTACATAGCATAAAGCTGTAAGTATATAGTTTAACAATTCTTTTGCAAATATAGTATAAATATGTGAAGGATAACAGCTTTATCAAAAACATTAGTAATTTTTTTTATTTATGTAAATTTTCTATGAACTGTATAGAATACCATCATGTTTGTTCTATGTAGCCTATAAAAATTTTCATTCCTATATGTATGCTCTTTAGTGTTTTAAATAAACACAACACATAAAAACACATATAAACACAAATAAACAAATGTCTAATGATAAAAAAACATAAATAAATATTCAACAAATTTGAAAAAATACAAATTTGAAAGATCACTTGCATTTCAATCTGTTGATAGTAATAAAAAATTAATGAAACAAAACTTTACCATTTTCAAAAACCTTTGAAATTTTAGTTAATGTAATTGCAAAAAGAAATGTTGCTAGATCATTTTCATTTGGCTAAACTCTATATTGCCTAGCTATCTTATACAAACTGCCAAGATTGAATAAGAATTCTGGCATTGATGGACTAGATAGTATAGTTGGACTATTTGTCAATTCTTGCAAATGGCTTCTAGATGACAATAGCATGAGACATGAATTGCACAAAGCACAATTAGACATTTTTGGATAGCCAGATAATGTGGATTGTAGTAAGCTATATTCACCTTGAGAAACAGAATTGGGTACTTCCAGCAAAACTGATATGCATGGTAAAAATAGCAAAGGACATTCTAGCTCAGGATCTAGAGCAAGTGTTGACTAGCATTCCAGGTGTAACAATTTTAAAGCCTGGCTCATGCAAACTTTGTGATCACTATCAGTTTCAGCACAATCAATGATGAAATGATCTAAAGGCTAGTGTCAAAAATACTTATTTGGATTAAGAAATCTTTTGAAACATTCAATTTCATGTAGCATGCATTTGATTGGCCACTTTTTATATGCCTTATGCTGTGCTAGATGATCCCAACAAGTCTAATGAATGATTAAAGAGATTTAATGAGTCATTTCCACACTGGAAAATGATTTCAGACTGTTAGACTCCATCAGAAGTAGCCATCACAATTGTCTTCCGATATAAATTCTCCTTTAGGTTTTTGTATTTTGTTTCATTACAATCAATGCATGTGTCTCTTGATACAATTTCAATTGTTTTGTCACTTATGAAGAACACTAATAGGAATTTGCATTGTTCAAATTGAATGACCATCTGAAATAAGAAATAATGCATGAATTAGACTTTTGAAAGCATGTTTATTTGGCTTATAATTTATACTCATATTTGTTTGGCCATCTACTATTCTTCTCCCATCCCTGTCTTTCCTTTTCCTATAATCTTAGATAAACTTTTAGAACTTAAAATGACTAATCTAATCACAACACTAGGCCTAATGAATATATATCACTTCATATTTATAATTTCTTTAATAGATGAAGTGACCAAAAAATCCTACTAAAATAGGCACCTTATGGTCTAATTAGTGATTAAATAGCAGGAATAGTAGGATATAATGCCCTGTCTATAAAGAGTAAATCAAGGGCCTATTTATTAGGCCTAACTTATAAATATAAGGTTAGAACTTATATTAGACTTGTAGCTATAATTATAATGCAAATTCATTATTATAGGTAATTTATTCTACTATGTGTAGACCTCTTAAAGCCTTAAATGCCCTAATAAATAGTTAACTGATTTCAATATTTGTTTCACTCATATAGATGAAACTAGTTTTATCCCTATTTGACAACCAAATATATAATTGTTTGGGGGTATATAGCCTAGCACTAATCATACCAATTCGCTGTACACACACACTCAGGTCGCCTTACCTAGCCGAGACTTTGTCAGCCGCGGTGCCAGCAGTCCACGCCCTAATCGTATTCTTTGTCGTGGCCAATTTTACCCGGGCCACCTTCCTAGACCCCGGCTTATATCCGCGAGCCACCGCCGAGGAGGCTAGAGAAGACGAAATCCGCGGATTATTATTTAAACCTGTCACTGTTCGAGGCTGCCAATCAAAAATCAAATGGTGTTCAACCTGTCAGTTCTATCGGCCGCCCAGGTGTTCGCATTGTTCAGCCTGCGATCAGTGCATTGACACGTTCGATCATCATTGTCCGTGGGTTAATAACTGTATTGGCCGGCGGAATTACCGCGCATTCTTTTTCTTCTTGGTATCGCTGACTCTGCACATTGCCGGCGTGCTGGTTGCTTGCGTCTATCACATTGTGATGAATCGAGAGCGATTGAATCAAGCGGAACCAATTGTCTCTATTGTCATTATTGTAGTCGCTGGCTTGCTGTTTGTGCCTGTGACTGGCCTGACAGGCTTTCATTTCTTCTTAGTTAGCAGGGGGCTCACGACTAATGAACAGGTTTGTTTTGGCGTTTGCATTGTTTATGATTTCCGATGACTCTTTTGTCTCATGTGTTTATTTATGAATAGATCCCCTAGAATTATCCACTATCCCATGGAGATAGATCCCATATAGAGCTATCCCCTATCCCACGAGATAGATCCCTAGTAGAGTTATCCCCTATCCCATAGAGATAGATCCCATGTAGATTTATCCCCTATTCCACGGAGATAGATTCCTAGTAGAGTTATCCCCTATCCCACGGAGATAGATCCCATGTAGATTTATCCCCTATCCCACGGAGATAGATCCCATGTAGATCTGTCCCCTATCCCATAGAGATAGATCCCTTGTAGAGTTATCACCTATCTCATAGAGATAGATCCCATGTAGATTTATCCCCTATCCCATGTGGATAGATCCCATGTAGAGCTATCCCCTATCCCATGTGGATAGATCCCATGTTGAGTTATCCCTATCCCATGTGAATAGATATCCCATGTAGAGTTATCCCCTATCCCACGGAGATAGATCTCATGTAGAGTTATCACCTATCCCATAGAGATAGATCCCATGTAGAGTTATCCCCTATCCCATGCGGATAGATATCCCATGTAGATTTATCCCCTATACCTTGGGGATAGATCCCATGTAGATTTTTCCCCTATCCCATGCGGATACAATTCATGTAGATTTATCCCCTATCCTACGGAGATATATCCCATGTAGAGTTATCACCTATCCCATAGAGATAGATCCCATGTAGATTTATCCTCTATCCTATAGAGATAGATCCCATATAGATTTATCCCCTATCCTACGGAGATAGATCCCATGTAGATTTATCCCCTATCCAACGGGCCACGAGATAGATCCCATGTAGATTTATCCCCTATCCCACGAGATAGATCCCATGTAGAGTTATCACCTATCCCATATAGATAGATCCCATGTAGAGTTATCCCCTATCCCATGTGGATAGATCCCATGTTGAGTTATCCCTATCCCATGTGGATAGATATCCCATGTAGAGTTATCCCCTATCCCACGGAGATAGATCTCATGTAGAGTTATCCCCTATCCCATGCGGATAGATATCCCATGTAGATTTATCCCCTATACCTTGGGGATAGATCCCATGTAGATTTTTCCCCTATCCCATGCGGATACAATTCATGTAGATTTATCCCCTATCCTACGGAGATATATCCCATGTAGAGTTATCACCTATCCCATAGAGATAGATCCCATGTAGATTTATCCTCTATCCTATAGAGATAGATCCCATATAGATTTATCCCCTATCCTACGGAGATAGATCCCATGTAGATTTATCCCCTATCCAACGGGCCACGAGATAGATCCCATGTAGATTTATCCCCTATCCCACGAGATAGATCCCATGTAGAGTTATCACCTATCCCATAGAGATAGATCCCATGTAGAGTTATCCCCTATCCCATGTGGATAGATCCCATGTTGAGTTATCCCTATCCCATGTGGATAGATATCCCATGTAGAGTTATCCCCTATCCCACGGAGATAGATCTCATGTAGAGTTATCCCCTATCCCATGCGGATAGATATCCCATGTAGATTTATCCCCTATACCTCGGGGATAGATCCCATGTAGATTTTTTCCTTATCCCATGCGGATACATCCCATGTAGATTTATCCCCTATCCTACGGAGATAGATCCCATGTATATTTATCCCCTATCCCACGGGCCACGAGATAGATCCCATGTAGAGTTATCACCTATCCCATAGAGAGAGATCCCTTGTAGATTTATCCCCTATCCCACGAGATAGATCCCATGTAGAGTTATCACCTATCCCATAGAGAGAGATCCCTTGTAGATTTATCCCCTATCCCACGAGATAGATCCCATGTAGAGTTATCACCTATCCCATAGAGATAGATCCCATGTAGAGTTATCACCTATCCCATAGAGAGAGATCCCTTGTAGATTTATCCCCTATCCCACGAGATAGATCCCTAGTATAGTTATCCCCTATCCCACGGAGATAGATCCCATATAGATTTATCCCCTATCCCACAGAGATAGATCCCATCTCAAGTTATCCCCTATCCCACAGAGATAGATCCCATCTCAAGTTATCCCCTATCCCATGGAGATAGATCCCATCTTGAGTTATCCTCATTATCAAACAACAAAGATTTTCCCAACCCATGCTCAGGTGACGCACAAATACCCTGTCGGAGGTAATCCGTTCGATCGGGGTTGCCGTGCCAACTGTCTGTGGGCATTGTGCAGCGCCCAGTTCCCCAGGCCGTCGCGGCCCGCGGCTTCAACGGCAAGGACTGCTAGGCGAGCTCGGCAGCAGCGACTCCGGGCTGGCGACTACGCCTACGACGAGGCCAATGTCGAAGACGACCATCACCGAGTCGTGGTGGCCTCGGCAGCCGGAGATGGCTACCCGTCAGCTCCGCCGCGTCAGCATCCACCATCGGCTTCGACCGTTGTTGTCGTTTCCCCTAGCAACAATGGCCGGCAGCAACAGTCGGGCGGAGTTGTTAGGACGGCTTCTAGGGGAGAGCGGACTGTGAGTTGTCGCTGGTGTCTTGTCTGCTTGTTTGGCATTAGCCCCCTGTATTTGGGCCCTTTCATTAGCCCCTATCATTAGCCCCTGTCCTTAGCCCCTGTCCTTAGCCTCTGTCCTTAGCTCCTGTCCTTAGCCCCTGTCCTTAGCCCCTGTCCTTAGCCCCTGTCCTTAGCCCCTGTCCTAAGTCCCTGTCATTAGCTTCTGTCCTTAGCCTGTCCTTAGTCCCTGTCCTTAGCTCCTGTCCTTAGCCTGTCCTTAGTCCCTGTCCTTAGCTCCTGTCCTAAGTCCCTCTCATTAGCTCCTGTCCTTAGTCCCTGTCATTAGCCCCTGTCATTAGCCCCTGTCCTTAGCCCCTGTCCTTAGCCCCTGTCATTAGCCCCTGTCATTAGCCCCTGTCATTAGCCCCTGTCATTTGCCCCTGTCATTAGCCTCTGTCATTAGCTCCTGTCCTTAGCCCCTGTCATTAGCCTCTGTCATTAGCTCCTGTCCTTAGCCCCTGTCATTAGCCTCTGTCATTAGCTCCTGTCCTTAGCCCCTGTCATTAGCCTCTGTCATTAGCTCCTGTCCTTAGCCCCTGTCATTAGCCTCTGTCATTAGCTCCTGTCCTTAGCCCCTGTCATTAGCCTCTGTCATTAGCTCCTGTCCTTAGCCCCTGTCATTAGCCTCTGTCATTAGCTCCTGTCCTTAGCCCCTGTCATTAGCCTCTGTCAAATTAACCAATGTTCTTAGCCCTTGTCTAAATAAAGTGTCAAGAGTCAGCCAGTGTGTCGGATACAGTATCAGTCAGTCAGTAATTAATCTAACAGTAATTAGTGCCGCTATTCGCAATCCCGATCAACAATGGCACTTACCCCACCATCGCAACAGATATCGCAGACCTCCGCTGGAGCTCCTGGCGTCCCCTCGGCTGTTGTTGGGATGACAATGGGAGATCCGTTGCTATCCCATTCTAATCGGTCGGATTCTTACAATAATTTCTACAACCCTGGTGAACAGTACCAGCAGCAGCAGCAGCCCCAGATGCAGACAATACAATATCATCCATCTAGCGGCCGAGTTAGTTTCATTCAGCAGCCACAGCAACAGCAGCAGCAGATTCTTTATCATCACCAGGCCTCTGCGTCCAATACTGATCCTAATCAACGCGTTGTACCATTTTAAATCTTATTTACCAATAAGACTAATCGAATAGTAAATTTTTGCTAATTTGTTTTAATGCACTAATTACTGTTTATGTTTGTCTATATTAAATGTGTAATATTATTATTGGTAACTTCAATTCAGAGCTTACTCATGGAATGGTCATTGGCTACTTTAAATGGTGTTATTGGTTACTTTAGTTGGTCATTATCTACTTAAATGGTCGTTGGCAACTTTAATTGGTCATTGGCTAATTTAAATGGTCATTGGCGACTTTAAATGGTCATTGGCTACTTGAAATGGTCATTGGCGACTTTAAATGGTCATTGGCTACTTGAAATGGTCATTAACTTACTTTAGTTGATCATTACTTTAGTTGGTCATTATCTACTTAAATGGTCGTTGGCAACTTTAATTGGTCATTGGCTAATTTAAATGTTCATTGGCTACTTTAAATGGTTATTGGTTACTTTAAATGGTCATTGGCTACTTTAAATGGTCATTGGCTACTTTAAATGGTCGTTGGCAACTTTAATTGGTCATTGGCTAATTTAAATGTTCATTGGCTACTTTAAATGGTTATTGGTTACTTTAAATGGTCATGTGCTACTTGAAATGGTCATGTGCTACTGTAGTTGATCATTGGCTAGTTTAGTTGATCATTGGCTACTTTAAATAGTTATTGGTCACTTTAACTAGTCATTGACTACTTCAAATGGTATTATTGGTTACTTTAGTTGGTCATTAGCTACTTTAGTAGATCATTGGCTACTTTAGTTGATCATTGGCTACTTTAGTTGATCATTCGCTACTTTAGTTGATCATTGGCTACTTTAGTAGATCATTGGCTACTTTAGTTGATCATTGGCTACTTTAGTAGATCATTGGCTACTTTAGTTGATCATTGGCTACTTTAGTAGATCATTGGCTACTTTAGTAGATCATTGGCTACTTTAGTTGATCATTGGCTACTTTAGTTGATCATTGGCTACTTTAGTTGATCATTGGCTACTTTAGTTGATCATTCGCTACTTTAGTTGATCATTGGCTACTTTAGTTGATCATTCGCTACTTTAAATGGTCATTGGCTACTTTAAATGGTATTATTGGTCACTTTAGGGTCATTGACTACTTCAAATGGTATTATTGGTTACTTTAGTTGGTCATTAGCTACTTTAGTTGATCATTGGCTACTTTAAATGGTCATTGGTCACTTTAACTGGTCATTAGACGCTAGAGTTCGAATGCCAGTAAAAATAATTGGAAAAAATGTTTAAAAGTTTTGAGGCATCTTTCAGTTCACACTCAGCTCTCGATTATGTTGTGTGCTATAGAGTTTTTTGTATACTAAAACAGCTTTAACTGTTATTTGTTACCTGCTTGTCTGTGCGCGCAAGTGAGCGGTTTTGTAATTTTGCAGCTTCTACCTTTTATTAAATAATTGCTGTGGCTTAAGACTACTTGATAATATTCAGGTGTCAATCATTCACCGTTCAGAGTCAATCAGTCAGATAAAGTCAGTATTTGGTATTCATTTATTTTCGCCTAAATGTTTTATTTTTCCATTTTTTTCTCTTCTAGTCTTGTCGTCGACTTTATAGTCCCACGGGGCGGGTAATTTGTGCAATATGTTTGTAATTAAATTAGAGTAGTAAGTAACTAATGGCTTTTTAAATTTGTTTTTTTCCTTTTATTTACTTTTCAAGTACGAAACGGTTAATGGCGTTGATAGCCGCAAAGCATGATTGTATATAATTATTGGTATTTGTGCCATAGACATTTACGCCGAAGCCCCGCTTGTGACCATGTTTTTTATTGGAGGCAGGGGGGGGGGGCTGTGTGCACCCTGGCGCACTTTAAGCGACATAGGCACACAACCGGCGAGAGGCATTACTGCCCATTCCGCCGACTCCCCTGAGCAGGCGCACAAGCGCGCGGATACGTACGCAGGCACACACTCACACAGGAGTGTACAGCGACCCTAACTTTATTTATTGTTAGGCATGTACACTTCACTGCGCCTTGGGGGGTTGGCTCTCAAGGCTGTTAATTGCACGAGCAGAGCCAAGCTGAGATTCCAATTCAGCCCCAAATTAATGTGACTGCACTTGGAATCGAGCCTGGACAGCGCTAGACCACTAGGCTACGGACCCAGACTTTTGACCATAGACTATTTTACTCTTAAATGAATCGAGTCACCGATTTGTCTATGGTAGTTGACCGATTTTTTTGCTAGTTGGACGCTTAGAGGACGATTAGATAACTGCAGCTGTTGCGTCATTGTAAACTAAGAGTTTCTCTATACGCTGTTTGAGTTGGTTTAATTAAATTCAGGTAAAAGGTTTCGACATGTCTGTGTTATTACTATCAATGATATTATTTTAATTATTTATTGCTTTTTTTGTCTTAAATCTGTTTAGCAGCAACGACCCGTTCTATGCAATCAGTGTTTTCTGCGCGCGTGTGAAGTACAGCTTACTTGTTTGCTTTCTCTCTCTTTGGTACATGTAGTTCATTATTAACTCAATCATATTTGTATAGGCGCTGCTATTGCTAAAGTACTCGTACAATATAAAAGATATTGTCATTTAGAAAAAAAAACAGTTAGTCGGAGTTAATCACAATCTCTCATTAATAAATTTTGACCTGAAAAAAAAACTTAGCGCTTATTTTGTACACTTTTTGTTTTTCTATCTATTAATGCATTGATTTTTGTATGTTAATACAAAAGATAGATATTATTTGTTAACAGTAGTCTAACGCGCTACATGTAGTGCTGTTCAAAATGTCATCTGTATCAGTGTTTTTCTTAACTATGTCAGTCTAATAAATTCAATGGCTTTCTGGATGTTTGCAAATTTTTTTGATTCGTTGTTGTTTTTTATCTTGTTTATTTCAGAACCACAGCCACCTCACACCTCCCCACCCACCCCCTCACTGAATGTACACTCGGCTTCAGACAGACTAGCCATAGAATGTACACTAGTCACCCAGCTCCAATCAGACTAGCCATAGAATGTACACTAGTCACCCAGCTCCAATCAGACTAGCCATAGAATGTACACTAGGCACCCAGCTCCAATCAGACTAGCCATAGAATGTACACTAGTCACCCAGCTCCAATCAGACTAGCCATAGAATGTACACTAGTCACCCAGCTCCAATCAGACTAGCCATAGAATGTACACTAGTCACCCAGCTCCAATCAGACTAGCCATAGAATGTACACTAGGCACCCAGCTCCAATCAGACTAGCCATAGAATGTACACTAGTCACCCAGCTCCAATCAGACTAGCCATAGAATGTACACTAGGCACCCAGCTCCAATCAGACTAGCCATAGAATGTACACTAGTCACCCAGCTCCAATCAGACTAGCCATAGAATGTACACTAGTCACCCAAGCTCCAATCAGACTAGCCATAGAATGTACACTAGTCACCCAGCTCCAATCAGACTAGCCATAGAATGTACACTAGTCACCCAAGCTCCAATCAGACTAGCCATAGAATGTACACTAGTCACCCAGCTCCAATCAGACTAGCCATAGAATGTACACTAGTCACCCAGCTCCAATCAGACTAGCCATAGAATGTACACTAGTCACCCAAGCTCCAATCAGACTAGCCATAGAATGTACACTAGTCACCCAGCTCCAATCAGACTAGCCATAGAATGTACACTAGTCACCCAGCTCCAATCAGACTAGCCATAGAATGTACACTAGTCACCCAGCTCCAATCAGACTAGCCATAGAATGTACACTAATCACCCAGCTCCAATCAAACGCATAACAACAGACCGTAGGATAAAATTTTCATTTTACTCTCACTTGCATGCTAGCTAGCACAATGCAAGTGCAATAATTTTTTTCAAAGCTGATTTTGTTTTGAAAATAACAAATATTTTGCGCACAACATCTTGTCATGGCCTCCCTAATTGACGAGACTGGACGAAGACGCATAATTAATATACGCGTAGCTGGCTTCGAAATTTCTGAAGATCACACTGTGAGAATTACTTCTTGTCTTCATTAACGCATGAGACATATTGTAATGGAAGACGCGTAATTATTCAACTATTATTTTAATTACAGACCTATCTGATTGAGGTGCAAATCGATTCGGTCAAATGGCAAGTGAAGCGTCGTTTCAAAGAGTTTCATTATCTGCACGAGACTGTGAGTTTTGTTTTTTGGTATTTTCTTATTGTCTTTAAAATTAGATTATTATGTTGGAATCTCGTTACTAGATATAGGCACTCGTTTATCAGTGGTAAATTTGCTTATTGAGCATTGAAACCTGGTTATCAGGTGGTGAAACCTGGTTAAGAGGTAAAGAAACCTGGTTAAGAGGTAAAGAAACCTGGTTACTAGGTAGTGAAACCTAGTTATCAGGTGGTGGTTATCATGGAGTGAAACCTGGGTATTAGGTAGTGAAACCTAGTTAAGAGGTAAAGAAACCTGGTTACTAGGTAGTGAAACCTAGTTAAGAGGTAAAGAAACCTGGTTACTAGGTAGTGAAACCTACCAAGTAGGTTAAGAAGTGAAACCTGGTTATCACGTGGTTAAACCCGGTTATTAGGTATTGAAACCTGGTTATTGGGTAGTGAGACCTAACTATTAAGTAGTGAAACCTCTGGTTATTAGGTATTGAAACCTGGTTACTAGGTAGTGAAACCTGGTTACCAGATAGTGAAACCTGGTTATTAGGTAGTGAAACCTGGTTATTAGGTAGTGAAACCTGCGTATCAGGTAGTGAAACCTGTTTATTAAGGAGTGAAACCTAGTTGGTAGGTAGTAAAACCTGGTTATTAAGGAGTGAAACCTGGTTAGTAGGTAGTGAAACCTGGTTATAAGGTAGTGAAACCTGGTTTTTTAATAGTGAAACCTGAATACTAAGTATTGAAACCTGATTATTAAGGAGTGAAACCTGGTTATTAGGTAGTGAAATCTGGTTATTAGGTAGGGAAACCTGGTTACCAGATAGTGAAACCTGGTTATTAGGTAGTGAAACCTGGCTATTAGGTAGTGAAACCTGGTTATTAAGGAGTGAAACCTCTGGTTATTAGGTAGTGAAACCTGTTTATTAGGTAGTGAAACCTCTGGTTATTAGGTAGTGGAACCTGATTACTAGGTAGTGAAAGCTGGTTATTAACGAGTGAAACCTAGTTATTAAGGAGTGAAACCTCTGGTTTTTAGGTAGTGAAACCTGTTTATTAGGTAGTGAAACCTCTGGTTATTAGGTAGTGAAACCTGATTACTAGGTAGTGAAACCTGGTTATTAAGGAGTGAAACCTCTGGTTATTAGGTAGTGAAACCTGTTTATTAGGTAGTGAAACCTCTGGTTATTAGGTAGTGGAACCTGATTACTAGGTAGTGAAAGCTGGTTATTAACGAGTGAAACCTAGTTATTAAGGAGTGAAACCTCTGGTTATTAGGTAGTGAAACCTGATTACTAGGTAGTGAAACCTGGTTATTAAGGAGTGAAACCTGGTTATTAAGGAGTGAAACCCGGTTATTAGGTTAGTCAAACCTGGATATCAGGTAGTGAAACCTGGTTATTAGGTAGTGAAACCTGGATATCAGGTAGTGAAACCTTTTTTTGGTAGTGAAACCTGAATACTAAGTAGTGAAACCTGGTTATTAGGTAGTGAAACCTGGTTACCAGATAGTGAAACCTTGTTATTTGGTAGTGAAACCTCTGGTTATTAGGTAGTGAAACCTGTTTTATTAGGTAGTGAAACCTCTGGTTATTAGGTAGTGAAACCTGATTGCTAGGTAGTGAAACCTGGTTATTAAGGAGTGAAACCTGGTTATTAAGGAGTGAAACCTGGTTATTAAGGAGTGAAACCTGGTTATTAAGGAGTGAAACCTGGTTATTAAGGAGTGAAACCTCTGGTTATTAGGTAGTGAAACCTGGTTATCAGGTAGTGAAACCTGGATATCAGGTAGTGAAACCTGGTTATCAGGTAGTGAAACCTGGATATCAGGTAGTAACCTGGTTAATTAATGCCGCACACTTTCCCCGTTGGCACCATTTTCAGCTGTGCAGAGATCGCGCAACCGAAATGAAATCTGTGGCAAAATTTCCTCCAAAGAAGTCAATCGGCCACTTAACTGTGAAATTCGTACAGGACAGGCAGAAACGCCTGTCAGCTTACTTGCAATCCTTGGTCACCGTGTTCGATAGGCCGCCTCAGCCGTTTACTAATTTTCTACACTGGGAAAGATATGTAGGTTAACCTATTAATAATTCCTTATTTTGCATATACTGATGTGTTCCTTATTACCAGTCCTCAACTGTAATCAAGGAACAATCACTTCTAGCTCAGTAGCTAGGCAACCCAGTAAGTCAACAGAAGGTATTCAATTACCTTTAATCCGGATTTTTAAGTCTCGTCCTTGAGTCGTTCTCAACTGTAGATCTCTCGGTAGATCTCGTAGACTTCTAGACGTCTTCAGGTGTAGGTCAGGTTCGAGTTTCCTTCTTCTTTCCTGTAGAAGTAGTTCCGGCCGGAATCTGTCGTTCGGACCAATGGGAAGCTTCCAAATTAACAATGGGTACCCTGCGCCAAACTGCGGTTTAATATAAGCCTACTCCTAGCAGTGCCTCTATGCACTCTAGGTACAGTATAGCTCCGGAAACCACTGATAGTCTTCTAAGATCTATCAGGGGCAGTCCTTCTGGAGACTGCAACCAGTGGAGTCTAAACAGACTCAGGAGTCTCAACAGACTCACAATAAACTCAAGTCACTCTTGGACTTGAGCGAGACGTCTCAACTAACAGGCGCAAATGAGTAAGGCTTACCGCAAGAACTCGACCACGTCTTCGAGTTGCTTCAGGAAGTCTGCTGCAGAGCTTCCTCTTTGGAGCTTTCTCTCTCGGAGAAACTGTGGCTCCGGGTCCGTTCCGGACCACTTGTATTTATAGGCAAATGGACCCCCATGAAGTCACGTGGGTACAACTCTTCAACTGTCAAAAGGGTCACGGTTTGGTTGCTGTCAAACATGGCAGGTTAGAAAGTTACTCCATTGGTTTAGTGTAAAAACGCGTGATTGGTTATCGCATTCGAGTTATTTTTAGTTACATTTGATTGGTTCACGTGCGTACGGTTGAATGATGCATTTCTCCTGGGGTTTGCGTTTGACAAGTACAGGTTACACGTGATTGGGTGATTTCTAAATTTAGCATGCTCAAGGTCTCTCTCTTCCTATTGGTTAGTCAGAATATACTTATAATTCAAAGCATACCTTTATCCATGCTCTTCAAATTACTACTGTATAAAATGTGTGAGTAGTACGTTAACACTTTTATGTTTTCTTTACGGGAGGTAGAACACTCTACAATACACTAGGGATTGTAGCACAGTGGTAGAGCGCGTGTCGGACTCGAAACGGAAAGGTCGAGGGTTCGATTCTCGACCCATTCGGAATACGAGGTGTCTTTGAGCAAGACGCTTAACTCTGCATTGCTTCAGTTCACCCAGCTGTAAAATGGGTGTCAGCATTAGCTGGGGTAATTGAGGCTGTGTGTGGCGACCCGACCCCCCCCCAGTCCTTGGACTGAACAGCCGTACGCAGCCTTCAGATGCGCCGCGCAATATCTGCGGCTGAGCTGTCGATTGCACACCTGCTCATTAGGGCAGGTGTATTAAAATGTATTAAGTGCAAAAGTACATGTGTACTTTACAGAGTGCAAGTGCACATAAAACGTTACTATCTGGTATATTGAGATGCATTTTTAAGTATAAAGCTCTTATTGTAATTAAAATACTGAATTCGTGACTTTCAAAAATTGCAAAATGTACTTCTTTTATTACCACAGGAGATACAGGGCATCACCGGTTCGCTCACCGAGTACTTATTCGAGAAGGGCGACCTCTGGCTAGAGAGGGGCTACCCATTCGAGTTCTCTATATTGCAATTGTACGCCATCAATCAGCGAATGCGACTGCCGGCACCAACTTGCGGTGAGGTCCTATGCTCGAATCCTAAAGCGCAATATTTTTTTAATAAACGAAACTACGAATTTGATTTCGATATTGCTGCAGAACTCGGAAGCAGTTTTAAATCCGATTTTGGTCACCTGCTTGACTTCATCTCTCAGCTGGAGAGCGTCAAGCTGACCGGCTCGGACAGGCGGTACGGCAGAAGCAACCTGGTGCCCGACAGCCTGCACTATGATTTGAGCCCGTTCAAGCGGCTACTCAGGCTGCAGCTGGTTCAGGTGAGGCAGACAGACCGACAGAAAATACTAACACTAGGTGGGACACTAGGAGAGATACTTGTGAAGAGGCACATACACTGAAACAGATATTGAGGCAGACACCAAGACAGACACCAAGACAGATGCCAAGACAGACACCAAGACAGACACCAAGATAGACACTGAAACAGACACCAAGACAGATGCCAAGACAGACACAAAGACAGGCACTGAGACAGACGGTCAGACAGGCAGTGAGACAGACACGCAGACAGACACCAAAACAGACTAGACAGACACCTAGACAGACACCAAGACAGACACTGAGACAGACACCAAGACAGACACTGAGACAGACACTGAGACAGACACTAAGACAGACAACAAGAAAGACAACAAGAGAGGCACCAAGACAGGAACTGAGACAGACGGTCAGACAGGCAGTGAGACAGACACCAAGAAAGACACTGAGGCAGACACCAAGACAGACACCAAGACCGGCACCAAGACAGACACTGAGACAGACACTTAGGCAGACACCAAGACAGACACCAAGACCGGCACCAAGACAGACACTGAGACAGACGGTCAGACAGGCAGTGAGACAGACACTGAGACAGACACAAAACAGACAACTAGACAGACACCAAGACAGACAGTGAGACAGACACTGAGACAGACACAAAACAGACAACTAGACAGACACCAAGACAGACACCTAGACCGACACTGAGACAGACACCAAGACAGACACTTAGGCAGACACCAAGACAGACACCAAGACCGGCACCAAGACAGACACTGAGACAGACGGTCAGACAGGCAGTGAGACAGACACTGAGACAGACACAAAACAGACAACTAGACAGACACCAAGACAGACACCTAGACCGACACTGAGACAGATACCAAGACAGACACTGAGACAGACACTCCGCCCCTGCCCAGGTGAACCCGGACCGCCTAGTTGGCGCTGAGCATCTCCGAGCGCGCCTACTCACCCTGTCGGTGCGGGCCAGCGTCCACAGCATCCGCCAGCTGCTGCTGCCCGAGTGGCCGCCGCACCGTCAGCTGGGCCCCGACGCGCCCGTCTATTCGGCCTGCACTAGCGCCGATTTTAGCGACAATGGACTGTCGGAAATTGACGCCGGAGTGAAACTGATGCCAAGATTGAAACGACTCCGACTGAAAGGCAACTCCATAGCGAGGCTGGATAATTTGGACGAGCTGGAGCATCTGGCCGAACTGGATCTGTCTAAAAATAGCATCACTAAATTGGACTCCGTCCATCTGCTTGTTGGCAATTTGAAAGAGTTAGAATTGGCCAATAATCGGCTTACCGGATTGGAGGGACTAAGCAGGCTGTATGGATTGGTTAGTAACTGGCTTATCTATTGCTTTTTTCTAGGGTGTGTCGCGCTTCTAAGCGAGTGAAAATGTGTTGGGGAAAGAGTGACTTAGTTAGAGTGAACTTTAAGATTGAGTGATTCAACTAGAGTGACCTGTGACATTGAATAACTTAATTAAAGTGACCTGTAAGATTGAGTGACTTAATTAGAGTGACCTGTAAGATTGAGTGACTTAATTAGCGTGACATGTAAGATTGAGTGACTTAATTAGCGTGACCTGTGAGATTGAGTGACTTATTAGAGTGACCTGTAAGATTTAGTGACTTATTAGAGTGACCTGTAAGTTTGAGTGACTTATTAGAGTGACCTGTGAGATTGAGTGACTTAATTAGAGTGACCTGTAAGATTGAGTGACTTATTAGAGTGACCTGTGAGATTGAGTGACTTATTAGAGTGACCTGTGAGATTGAGTGACTTATTAGAGTGACCTGTGAGATTGAGTGACTTATTAGAGTGACTTGTGAGATTGAGTGACTTATTAGAGTGACCTGTAAGTTTGAGTGACTTACTAGAGTGACCTGTGAGATTGAGTGACTTATTAGAGTGACCTGTAAGATTGAGTGACTTATTAGAGTGACCTGTGAGATTGAGTGACTTATTAGAGTGACTTGTGAGATTGAGTGACTTATTAGAGTGACCTGTGAGATTGAGTGACTTATTAGAGTGACCTGTGAGATTGAGTGACTTATTAGAGTGACCTGTGAGATTGAGTGACTTATTAGAGTGACCTGTAAGATTGAATGACTTATTAGAGTGACCTGTAAGATTGAGTGACTTATTAGAGTGACCTGTAAGATTGAGTGACTTATTAGAGTGACTTGTGAGATTGAGTGACTTATTAGAGTGACTTGTGAGATTGAGTGACTTATTAGAGTGACCTGTGAGATTGAGTGACTTATTAGAGTGACCTGTGAGATTGAGTGACTTATTAGAGTGACCTGTAAGATTGAGTGACTTATTAGAGTGACCTGTAAGATTGAGTGACTTAATTAGAGTAACCCGTGAGAGTGAATTACTTTTAGAGTGACTTATGAAAAGAGAGACTGACTTTTGGAGTGACCTGTGTCCTATGAGAATGAGTGCTATTTAGAGTGACCTGTGATAGTGAATCTTCTATTAAACTACTATATGAGTGATTGCATTTAGACGTTAGTGTGATCGGTGTCTGCAGGAAAGAGTGAGGAGCACAATACTCAGGCAGCATTATTAATTTAACTTTCTAAACCTCCCTTGAACTGCTCAAATCTCAGGTGACTCTGGGCCTGCGAGCCAACTTAATCTCAGACCTGTCGGAGGTCGCCCACCTGGCCAATTTGCCCCTGCTAGCCAGGCTAATCCTGGCCGATAATCCGTTAACTCAGCTAGCGGATTATCGGGTTCGCGCGTTGCAATTATTCGATTCGAGAGCCTCCGAGCTGGTGCTTGACGATGAGCCTGCGACTGCAAAAGAACTGGACACTATTGCCGTGCTGCAGGCCATCCGACGGAGTCGAGAGCTCAGCTTGTCGTCGTCTTCAGCTGCTGTTGTTGCATCCTCTTGTTCGCCACCGGCTGTGCTGCCGCCAGCAGCTCTTCAACCGCCATTTCGTTGTCAGGGCGTTTTGTTAGCTTGTCCTCAGCATCCTCTGCCGCCGCTGAGCCAGGGTTGCCACGCGAAAGTCGATATTAGCATTGAGAAGCAAGTGCTGATTGTAAAGCCAACAGGTTCAACTAGATCACAGCTTACTCGTAATTTCAATCGATTGCAATCTGGGTGGTTCGATTTCGATATTGGGATTCAACGGCTTTCGATTGCCAACGATCAACCGATGGAAAGAGAGCGGTATTATTCGGAACAGTCTGAGCTGACCTGTCAAGCAGAGGTGGATACTTACTCTGAGATGTCGACAGGTGCTGATGCACCGGAGCTCATAACTCAATCAGAGACAGGTGGTAATGCACCGGAGCTCAGAACTCAATTAGAGACAGGTGGTGATGCACCGGAGCTCAGAACTCAATCAGAGAGAGGTGGTGATGCACCGGAGCTCAGAACTCAATCAGAGACAGGTGGTGATGCACCGGAGCTCAGAACTCAATCAGAGACAGGTGGTGACGCACCGGAGCTCAGTACAGCAGCAGAATCCAACAGAACTCAATCAGAGACAGGTGGTGATGCACCGGAGCTCAGAACTCAATCAGAGACAGGTGGTGACGCACCGGAGCTCAGTACAGCAGCAGAATCCAACAGAACTCAATCAGAGACAGGTGGTGACGCACCGGAGCTCAGTACAGCAGCAGAATCCAACAGAACTCAATCAGAGACAGGTGGTGACGCACCGGAGCTCAGTACAGCAGCAGAATCCAACAGAACTCAATCAGAGACAGGTGGTGATGCACCGGAACTCAGTACAGCAGCAGAATCCAACAGAACTCAATCAGAGACAGGTGGTGACGCACCGGAGCTCAATACAGCAGCAGAATCCAACAGAACTCAATCAGAGACAGGTGGTGACGCACCGGAGCTCAGTACAGCAGCAGAATCCAACAGAACTCAATCAGAGACAGGTGGTGACGCACCGGAGCTCAGTACAGCAGCAGAATCCAACAGAACTCAATCAGAGACAGGTGGTGACGCACCGGAGCTCAGTACAGCAGCAGAATCCAACAGAACTCAATCAGAGACAGGTGGTGACGCACCGGAGCTCAATACAGCAGCAGAATCCAACAGAACTCAATCAGAGACAGGTGGTGATGCACCGGAACTCAGTACAGCAGCAGAATCCAACAGAACTCAATCAGAGACAGGTGGTGACGCACCGGAGCTCAGTACAGCAGCAGAATCCAACAGAACTCAATCAGAGACAGGTGGTGACGCACCGGAGCTCAATCCAGCAGCAGAATCCAACAGAACTCAATCAGAGACAGGTGGTGATGCACCGGAACTCAATACAGCAGCAGAATCCAACAGAACTCAATCAGAGACAGGTGGTGACGCACCGGAGCTCAATACAGCAGCAGAATCCAACAGAACTCAATCAGAGACAGGTGGTGACGCACCGGAGCTCAATACAGCAGCAGAATCCAACAGAACTCAATCAGAGACAGGTGGTGACGCACCGGAGCTCAGTACAGCAGCAGAATCCAACAGAACTCAATCAGAGACAGGTGGTGACGCACCGGAGCTCAATCCAGCAGCAGAATCCAACAGAACTCAATCAGAGACAGGTGGTGATGCACCGCTGCTCCAATCATTAACGAATCGACCAAGTACGTCCCAGAGTGAGTCATGCACCTCCCGCGTCGATGACTCATACACGCCGCACCAGTCGCTTCGAATTGATTTACCGTCCATCGTTTCTGCACTGCCGTCCGCTTCTTCCTGGGCAGTCTTCGGTCTGTCAGTTCGCTATAATGACAGGCCTGTGTCAGCCGAGTCTGTTCTGCTGTTGCTTAGTTTGGCTAGCGAATCCGACCGTGACAGGCTGATTAAAGTGCTCAAGTCTTAGTTGATTCACTGCTCTTCGATGTAGAACAAGGAATTATTTAACTGTGATTGCGATTCAGCAGACACTTTGAGGTGCGGTGCGATGGCTGTCTAATTATCGATTAGATATCCCATCGATTTTTTTCTTGCCGAATTCCTTCAAAGATACTCAGTTGCTGATCCACTGCCAGCCTCCATAGTGTCAGTTGCTAGGCCTGAGTCCCAGATCCTTATTTGCTGGGCCAGCCTCCCAGAGTGTCGGTTGCTGGGCCAGCCTCCCAGAGTTTCAGTTGCTGGGCCAGCCTCCCAGAGTGTCAGTTGCTGGGCCAGCCTCTCAGATCCTCATTTGCTGGGCCAGCCTCTCAGATCCTCAGTTGCTGGGCCAGCCTCTCAGATCCTCATTTGCTGGGCCAGCCTCTCAGATCCTCAGTTGCTGGGCCAGCCTCTCAGATCCTCAGTTGCTGGGCCAGCCTCTCAGATCCTCAGTTGCTGGGCCAGCCTCCCAGATCCTCAGTTGTTGGTCCCAATAGCTATAGATTGCCTCTTTAATAATGTTTTTTCAATTTATTCCTGCTCTGAAGTTTTAACGAATGTAATTTACTCAGATTTTAGATTATTAAATACTCAATCATCATAGTTATTGCCTCTTCTGTAATTAATTACATGTACTTTTAATTTATAATTTCTGACTGAAAAGACTACTTTCAGTAGAACTGATGATCATCATGCTGTATCGACTTTGTAGGCGTTTCAAATTGGTGCATAATAATAAAACAAAATGATTAACCTGTTTTTTCAACGATCCTCAGTGCCAACTCCAATTGATCAAATGTATATTTAAATTATTGTAAATACTGAATGCAATTCCACTGATTATATTATAATTCGAGACAATCGCTTGCACTTTTAGTAAGTGATGAATGCATGTGTTATTCTTCATATGCGAACGTAATTTTCACGTTGTCATGGTTATTCTTTTATAGTAATCAGTGCATCTCAATTTATTGTCAATTTTTTACTTGCCAAGACAAACTGGTGGTCTTAGCCAGCGGCTTAGGCTCGATTCCAGGTGCTGTCACATTAATCAAGATAGCTTGTGCAATTAATGCCCTTGAGAGCCAACCCCCCAAGGCGCAGTGAAGTGTACATGCCTAACGATAAATAAAGTTAGGGCCGCTGTACACTCCTGTGTGAGTGTGTGCCTGCGCGTATGACTCTCTATGCAGTAATGCCTCTCGCTGGTTGTGTGACAATGGAGGGTTCATCGGAAGTCAGAGTTTAAGGCAATGGAGGGTTCATCGGAAGTCAGAGTTTAAGGCAATGGAGGGTTCATCGGAAGTCAGAGTTTAAGGCAATGGAGGGTTCATCGGAAGTCAGAGTTTAAGGCAATGGAGGGTTCATCGGAAGTCAGAGTTTAAGGCAATGGAGGGTTCATCGGAAGTCAGAGTTTAAGGCAATGGAGGGTTCATCGGAAGTCAGAGTTTAAGGCAATGGAGGGTTCATCGGAAGTCAGAGTTTAAGGCAATGGAGGGTTCATCGGAAGTCAGAGTTTAAGGCAATGGAGGGTTCATCGGAAGTCAGAGTTTAAGGCAATGGAGGGTTCATCGGAAGTCAGAGTTTAAGGCAATGGAGGGTTCATCGGAAGTCAGAGTTTAAGGCAATGGAGGGTTCATCGGAAGTCAGAGTTTAAGGCAATGTCGCTTAAAGTGCGCCGTGTCTATCTAAACTAGTATGAAAAAAAGCAGTCACCTGATAAAATTTGACTGTACATCACAACCTTGTAACTGACATTGGTTCTATAGAATTTCTTCTGTATAATCTATTTTTTATACCCTATAGTGTCCTACTATTCTGCCTTGATTGTGTGTCTACAGTGTATTATTAAGCTGATTTATGTTAATATCAATAGACATTTTTTCATAGAGCTGTTTTTTCTAATTGTTAAATAAAATCGATTATTAATTTATGTTGTAATAGACAAGAGTCAAAACCGTGCAATTTATTAAATATTAATTTTATTTCAAAAGGCTTCAACAGTTTCATTACCAGAGAGGACACCTGCTAATCAAAGATCGTTTCGATATTTAGGAGGTTGATTTCCTGGTAAAAAAATACACCGCGGAGATAGGAAAAACTTCTAAAAGGTATTCAAAAAAGTACAAAACAAATAGTTCACTTGTAAGCAGGGGCGTCGCCATGGATTTTATGGTGAGGGGACAAAGCCAATAATTCTACATTTACATGTACATTATTGCAGCGGGCACTCATTTTTGCGCCGCAGGCACTCATTTTAGCGCCGCAGGCACTCATTTTGGCGCCGCAGGCACTCATTTTGGCGCCGCAGGCACTCATTTTGGCGCCGCAGGCACTCATTTTGGCGCCGCAGGCACTCATTTTGGCACCGCAGGCACTCATTTTAGTGCCACAGGCACTCATTTTGGCGCCGCAGGAATTTATTTTAGCGCCGCAGGCACGCATTTCGGCGCCGCAGGAACTCATTTTGGCGCCGCAGGCACTCATTTCGGCGCCGCAGGCACTCATTTTGGTGCCACAGGCGCAAAAATGTTTTGTCCCCCTGAAGCAAAATTATTGATTTCCATAACGGTTCACAAGGTGGGGGGGGGGGACAAAGCATTGGTCCCCCCTGTCCCCCCTAATGGTGACACCTCTGCTTGTAAGTTTATCTACAACTTTGGCTTGGGCTCATGAAATAAAAGGAAAACAATCTGAAAATGAACCTTACTGAACAACTATATAAAATACAGCAGAGTATCATGTTGTGTATGCTTAATTAAATGAATAGTAATCTTCACTGCCTCAGATCAAATGCAATCATTGATTTTTTCCTATATCCGCAGTGTTTTTTATCCAGGAAATTGACCTCTGAAAAAACTACGCACACGAACTTTTTTACGCCCTGTTAAACAAGTGTTACTTAGTCAGAAACACACACGCTTCTTTAGTAATTCTAGCAGCACGATAGATTGCTGCTCAAGTGTATGCAAAGGGGGTGAAATTTATTTGTCATTTTTATTGAGTTAATAAAGCCAAGGTTACCAAAAATGAGCACTTTACTACTTAGTTAGCATTGAGTAGTGTGTTGATAAACTTTTTTACAAACTTCTACGCTAGTAGTCAGTCCGACTGACGATGCGTTGACTTGGTTTCGTTAGTGGAGAATTCTGTCAAAGACTGTCTCTGACTCTGACTGCAGTTGGGCACGTCTGGAAAAGATCGGTTTTGTACATTGTTATTCTGCTAGGTAAATTTCTGTAGCAACACGTGTTACTAGTTCACGTTTCCTATAATTGAATTTCGATGCTTACTCTTCACTCGCTTCCATTTCATGCGCCGATTTTGGAACCAGACTTTTACCTGTAATGCGAAACGATATTGAAGCAGGATTATAAGGATAGAGGCTGATGGATTGATGGAATAGATGCTGAAGGATCAGATGAGAGAGGCTGAAGGATCAGAGGAGAGAAGCTGAAGGGTCAGGGGATAGAGGCTGAAGGATCAGGGGATAGAGGCTGAAGGATCAGATGAGAGAGGCTGAAGGATCAGGGGATAGAGGCTGAAGGGTCAGGGGATAGAGGCTGAAGGATCAGGGGATAGAGGCTGAAGGATCAGGGGATAGAGGCTGAAGGATCAGGGGATAGAAGCTGAAGGATCAGGGGATAGATGCTGAAGGATCAGGGGATAGAGGCTGAAGGGTCAGAGGAATCCTATATTGAAATATCAAACAGCTTTTCAATATTGCGAAAAAAAAGTCTGCATGACATTGCCAACTAGGTAAAATTGGTCTGACTAGCTAGAAGATCTTATCTTTCATATATCAATTGAAACCGTGTGGCAGCAAAGTCCAGTGGAAATTCTTTTAGCTACAATTGTGCAACTCCACAGAAATCCCCAAAATGCATTTTTCTTTTTTTCGCTCGACCCTTGGTTTAACACATTCTGGGTCTGTCGCTAGGGCCTGCGCCTCAGTTTAACTAGCTAGTGCTAATTAATTGGCACACAAGGTGCGCGGGTCTCTGCGGGCGGTCCATGAATGCAGCACCCACGGCCCCCGCCTTTGTCTTCTTTAGTGCTAATAGCTTTGTGGGTTCGGTTGGTTGGTTCGGTGTGCCAGAACTGCAACTGCATGATCAGAGAGTCAAGGGGTATCAGAGCGACTAGTCTGGAGTGGGCAATTTTGGGGATCAGTTTATTCACAATCCCCAAGCTTCACGATTCCCAAACTTCACAATTCCCAAGCTTCACAATCCCCAAGCTTCACAATTCCCAAGCTTCACAATTCCCAAGCTTCACAATCCCCAAGCTTCACAATTCCCAAGCTTCACAATCCCCAAGCTTCACAATCCCCAAGCTTCACAATCCCCAAGCTTCACAATCCCCAAGCTTCACAATCCCCAAGCTTCACAATCCCTAAGCTTCACAATTCCCAAGCTTCACAATCCCCAAGCTTCACAATCTCCAAGCTTCACAATCCCTAAGCTTCACAATTCCAAAGCTTCACAATCCCCAAGCTTCACAATCCCCAAGCTTCACAATTCCCAAGCTTCACAATCCCCAAGCTTCACAATTAACAAACTTGAAAATTGAATTGTGAAAGCTTGGAGATGCCTCACTGATTCGCAATCCAGATTCTAAAATTTAGAACCCCGTGTCAGCGACCCAACCACCCCAGCACAGTTTCTGCGGTCTAGCAGTAGCGGCTACATCTAATTAGCGAATTCGTGAAATTGTTTCAAACTGAAACACTCGAACTGACTGAGGAAACACTAAATTTGGGGTCGCATCGCGGAGATATGAAGCCCCATCGCTGCTTGGCTTGTTGCAAACATATCAAGTGGATTCCTTATCCGATATATAGCTAGCTATTACTAGGGCTTTTAGCTGCATATAATTTAAAATCCAATCAATTTTTGACAAGATTAAAATCTTAAAATCCAAACTTAATTGAAAATCATTTTCCGTTTTTAATTCACGTCTGCAATCAGGTAAATAGTTAAATTACATGTATTACGATATTACTGTTACAGAGAATATTTGTGTTCATTTATTAGAAGTATGACATACAACGACTTAGTGTAATAGCTGGATTACAATAACAAGATTAATGCTACACTTATTTGATTATTATTAAATAAAATTGGCTCGTATTACACTACTGACTAGTATGTTACACTAATTAGATTAATATTACACTAACTGGGTTAGTATTTCACTAACTGGGCTAGTATTACACTAACTGGGTTAGTATTACACTAACTGGGTTAGTATTACACTAACTGGGCTAGTATTACACTAACTGGGCTAATATTACACTAACTGGGCTAATATTACACTAACTGGGCTAATATTACACTAACTGGGCTAGTATTACACTAAATGGGCTAGTATTACACTAACTGGGCTAGTATTACACTAAATGGGCTAGTATTACACTAACTGGGCTAGTATTACACTAACTGGGTTAGTATTACACTTAACTGGGCTAGTATTACAATATCGGGGTTAGTAAAACACTAATTGGATTAATATTTACCCTAATTGTTCTAAAAACTCCATTTTTACGGATTACTAAAAGTTCTAGAAAATTCAAATCCCAAGTCTTGAATCCTTTAGTCAATTTCAGTCAAGTGAAATTTGAGTGAAAATAATAGCTTTAAAATTCATTTGCTACTAAGAAATTGTGGCCAAAAAAGTCGTGACAGATATGCCCCCCCCCAACTATCTCTAATAGTCACTTTTCAAAACCTTTGTCTCGGCAGAAACACAGTTTTACCAGCTGGGGATTGCCAGAAACTGATGGATTGATGGTAAACTGCCACCCTTGTGTTCCTTCACACCATCGAGCCTAAAACTAGTTGCCATGGAAACCGCGAAGTATAGGCTGGATTCTTGCGTTAAATGTTATATATAGCTAACGTGATAGATCTTCTTTCTTCGAGCCGCCGAGGCGTGAAATTGCTTGAAAATTTTCAATTCTAAAAGAATTCCATTTTTGACCCAACTGTTGGCCTACAGATACAAGATCTGGGCACAAGAAGCCATAGAAATTTTTATTGACCGTGCCATCTTTTAAGATATTTTTCATTAGCGAGGAGAGGCATGAGTTTTCTTGCTTTGAAGTGCCTTCATGTATTTCTTCACCCTGTTGGTATGCGAAAAGATTTATCTTTTAGAAGCGTGGTTCTGCTTAGAAAAATGACAGACATAATTTTGTCTTTGTCGGCTTCTGTTGCGAACTTGAAATGCACGAATTTCATGTGTGAAGTTTTGCCACATTTTCTTTTGGCTGGTGTAGTCACTATTGTTTCTTTTCGATTGTGAAATATTAGGTTAATGGCCAATGCAGAAAGGCTGAAGGATCAGGGGATAGAGGCTGAAGGGCCAGGGGATAGAGGCTGAAGGATCAGAGGATAGAGGCTGAAGGATCAGGGGATAGAGGCTGAAGGGCCAGGGGATAGAGGCTGAAGGGTCAGGGGATAGAGGCTGAAGGATCAGAGGATAGAGGCTGAAGGGTCAGGGGATAGAGGCTGAAGGATCAGTGGATAGAGGCTGAAGGGTCAGGGGATAGAGGCTGAAGGGTCAGGGGATAGAGGCTGAAGGATCAGTGGATAGAGGCTGAAGGGTCAGGGGATAGAGGCTGAAGGATCAGTGGATAGAGGCTGAAGGGTCAGGGGATAGAGGCTGAAGGGTCAGGGGATAGAGGCTGAAGGATCAGTGGATAGAGGCTGAAGGATCAGTGGATAGAGGCTGAAGGGTCAGGGGATAGAGGCTGAAGGGTCAGGGGATAGAGGCTGAAGGATCAGTGGATAGAGGCTGAAGGATCAGTGGATAGAGGCTGAAGGGTCAGGGATAGAGGCTGAAGGGTCAGGGGATAGAGGCTGAAGGGTCAGGGGATAGAGGCTGAAGGATCAGTGGATAGAGGCTGAAGGATCAGGGATAGAGACTGAAGGGTCAGGGGATAGAGGCTGAAGGGTCAGGGGATAGAGGCTGAAGGGTCAGGGGATAGAGGCTGAAGGGTCAGGGGATAGAGGCTGAAGGATCAGTGGATAGAGGCTGAAGGGTCAGGGGATAGAGGCTGAAGGGTCAGGGGATAGAGGCTGAAGGGTCAGGGGATAGAGGCTGAAGGATCAGTGGATAGAGGCTGAAGGGTCAGAGGATAGAGGCTGAAGGGTCAGGGGATAGAGGCTGAAGGGTCAGGGGATAGAGGCTGAAGGGTCAGGGGATAGAGGCTGAAGGATCAGGGGATAGAGACTGAAGGGTCAGGGGATAGAGGCTGAAGGGTCAGGGGATAGAGGCTGAAGGGTCAGGGGATAGAGGCTGAAGGGTCAGGGGATAGAGGCTGAAGGGTCAGGGGATAGAGGCTGAAGGGTCAGAGGATAGAGGCTGAAGGGTCAGGGGATAGAGGCTGAAGGGTCAGAGGATAGAGGCTGAAGGGTCAGGGATAGAGGCTGAAGGGTCAGGGGATAGAGGCTGAAGGGTCATAGCAAAGAGGCTGAAGCTCAAGAGATACATTCTCAATCTCACCTGTCTCTCAGTGAGATTGAGAGTCACGGCAATCTCGTAGCGCCTCAGCCGAGTGAGGTAATTATTTTCACAGAAGTGCTTCTCCAGCTGGTCCAACTGACTCCGACTGAATGCTGTCCGGTCCTTGCGGCGCTTGGCGGAGGCTCGAGTCGCCTCCGGAGACGGGGTCCGTGCTTTCAAGGCCGTGCCATTGAAATTCTTCAGCGAGTCTTCCACCAGGGCGACTGGTTCGTCTATGTCTGGAGAAAGTGATGAAGCAATCGATGTGTCTGGGACTTTTGGGGATATAGGAATGTGCATCGTTCAGTCAAGAAAGTTTAGATGTCGGGAAATCAGATAGAGAGAAGGGAGGGTAGCTAGACGCAGGGAGAGAAAGGAGGGTAGACGCAGGGAGAGAGTAGGGTAGACCCATGGAGAGAAAGGAGGGTAGACGCAGGGAGAGAAAGGAGGGTAGACGCAGGGAGAGAGTAGGGTAGACCCATGGAGAGAAAGGAGGGTAGACGCAGGGAGAGAAAGGAGGGTAGACGCAGGGAGAGAAGGGAGGGTAGACGCAGGGAGAGAAGGGAGGGTAGCTAGACGCAGGGAGAGAAGGGAGGGTAGACGCAGGGAGAGAGTAGGGTAGACCCATGGAGAGAAAGGAGGGTAGACGCAGGGAGAGAAAGGAGGGTAGACGCAGGGAGAGAAGGGAGGGTAGACGCAGGGAGAGAAGGGAGGGTAGCTAGACGCAGGGAGAGAAGGGAGGGTAGACGCAGGGAGAGAAGGGAGGGTAGCTAGACGCAGGGAGAGAAGGGAGGGTAGACGCAGGGAGAGAAGGGAGGGTAGACGCAGGGAGAGAAGGGAGGGTAGCTAGACGCAGGGAGAGAAGGGAGGGTAGACGCAGGGAGAGAAGGGAGGGTAGCTAGACGCAGGGAGAGAAGGGAGGGTAGACGCAGGGAGAGAAGGGAGGGTAGCTAGACGCAGGGAGAGAAGGGAGGGTAGACGCAGGGAGAGAAGGGAGGGTAGCTAGGCTCAGGGAGAGAAGGGAGGGTAGCTAGGCTCAGGGAGAGAAGGGAGGGTAGACGCAGGGAGAGAAGGGAGGGTAGCTAGACGCAGGGAGAGAAGGGAGGGTAGACGCAGGGAGAGAAGGGAGGGTAGACGCAGGGAGAGAAGGGAGGGTAGACGCAGGGAGAGAAGGGAGGGTAGCTAGACGCAGGGAGAGAAGGGAGGGTAGACGCAGGGAGAGAAGGGAGGGTAGACGCAGGGAGAGAAGGGAGGGTAGCTAGACGCAGGGAGAGAAGGGAGGGTAGACGCAGGGAGAGAAGGGAGGGTAGCTAGACGCAGGGAGAGAAGGGAGGGTAGACGCAGGGAGAGAAGGGAGGGTAGCTAGACGCAGGGAGAGAAGGGAGGGTAGACGCAGGGAGAGAAGGGAGGGTAGCTAGGCTCAGGGAGAGAAGGGAGGGTAGCTAGGCTCAGGGAGAGAAGGGAGGGTAGACGCAGGGAGAGAAGGGAGGGTAGCTAGACGCAGGGAGAGAAGGGAGGGTAGACGCAGGGAGAGAAGGGAGGGTAGACGCAGGGAGAGAAGGGAGGGTAGACGCAGGGAGAGAAGGGAGGGTAGCTAGACGCAGGGAGAGAAGGGAGGGTAGACGCAGGGAGAGAAGGGAGGGTAGCTAGGCTCAGGGAGAGAAGGGAGGGTAGCTAGGCTCAGGGAGAGAAGGGAGGGTAGACGCAGGGAGAGAAGGGAGGGTAGCTAGGCTCAGGGAGAGAAGGGAGGGTAGCTAGGCTCAGGGAGAGAAGGGAGGGTAGCTAGGCTCAGGGAGAGAAGGGAGGGTAGCTAGGCTCAGGGAGAGAAGGGAGGGTAGCTAGGCTCAGGGAGAGAAGGGAGGGTAGCTAGGCTCAGGGAGAGAAGGGAGGGTAGCTAGGCTCAGGGAGAGAAGGGAGGGTAGCTAGGCTCAGGGAGAGAAGGGAGGGTAGCTAGGCTCAGGGAGAGAAGGGAGGGTAGCTAGGCTCAGGGAGAGAAGGGAGGGTAGCTAGGCTCAGGGAGAGAAGGGAGGGTAGCTAGGCTCAGGGAGAGAAGGGAGGGTAGCTAGGCTCAGGGAGAGAAGGGAGGGTAGCTAGGCTCAGGGAGAGAAGGGAGGGTAGCTAGGCTCAGGGAGAGAAGGGAGGGTAGCTAGGCTCAGGGAGAGAAGGGAGGGTAGCTAGGCTCAGGGAGAGAAGGGAGGGTAGCTAGGCTCAGGGAGAGAAGGGAGGGTAGCTAGGCTCAGGGAGAGAAGGGAGGGTAGACGCAGGGAGACAGTAGGAGAGGGAGAGGAGACAAGCAAACTTTAGGAGACAATCATAGCGACGATAAAATGGAGGCAGTAGGAAAAATAAGAGAAGTCTGACCAGCATTCGGTCTCCAACAATGCTGCTGCTGTTGCTGCTGCTGTTGCTGCCAACAGACAGAAGGCTCCGATCTGCCTTGAATACTGGCAGACAGACAAGCTTCGGCGTAGTTTAAAAAACCTGTTCCCAACTGCATCTGCGGATGCTGCGGCTGATGCTGCTGCTGTATTGGAGAGTTGAGAAGCCACGAGGCCTGGTAGATTTGCTGCTCCATGAGTATGCTGGTCTTTGACTAGAATTTGATAAAGCTGCTTCTGGCGTGCAGCCCTTTGTTGGCACCAAACTTTTTGTTTTAAATAGAACTGTGCAGTCCGGGTTTTATAATTGGCTCTCTCTAATTTGATGCGCCACACTGCGGATGGGGATGGAGTGGAGGGAGAGAGGCTGGAACTCCCCAGGAGGTTAGGAGTACTGGAGATGTGGAAGTCACTAAAAATGAAGGTGGCCCAGCCAAAGCTTCTTTTTTGGGTTTCGAGGCTACTTTTAGGGGTTCCAAAGCTACTATTTCGGGGTTCCAAAGCTACTATTTCGGGGTTCCAAAGCTACTACTATTTCGGGGTTCCAAAGCTACTATTTCGGGTTCCAAAGCTACTGTTTCGGGGTTCCAAAGCTACTATTTCGGGGTTCCAAAGCTACTACTATTTCGGGGTTCCAAAGCTACTATTTCGGGGTTCCAAAGCTACTATTTCGGGTTCCAAAGCTACTGTTTTGGGGTTCCAAAGCTACTGCTGTTGTTAAAGCAGACACTAGGGCGCAGTTGACTTCTAACGTTAAAGTAAAATTTAAAAAATCAATACTGGCTTATGCCGAGAAGGTTAAACTCAGACTACCCCTTCCCTCTCGATTGCTCACTTCTTGCTAAGCAAAGCAAGTTTTTGCATAAACAACTGACTTCGAGAAGATCTTGACAGGACTCAGACAGTGTGACCCCGTCTTTCTTTTCATTTCTGGCTAAACTGGCTTTTGTCTATATTTAAAGCAATCAATTGCAGGCTTACAGAGAAATTTTAGATATTGGGAGAAAAACTAGCTAATAATTTTATTAATTCAATGAAAAATGAAGATCTCAAGCACGATAAGTTTTGTTACATTAGTGCTTATGTTCTCCTGCCAGCTATCTGCTGGAAAGACGCATAGTCCGCAGAGCAAATTGTTAGGTGAGCCATCATTTATGCCCTGTGATTGCATTAGTAAGACTGAGCGCAAGCAATTAACAGACCACAAGCAATCAGACAACAATGAATCAGACCATAAGCAATCAAACCACAAGCAATCAGACCACAAGCAATCAGACAACAATCAATCAGACCACAAGCAATCAGACCACAAGCAATCAGACCACAAGCAATCAGACCACAAGCAATCAGACCACAAGCAATCAGACAACAATCAATCAGACCACAAGCAATCAGACCACAAGCAATCAGACCACAATCAATCAGACCACAAGCAATCAGACCACAATTAATCAGACCACAATTAATCAGACCACAAGCAATCAGACAACAATCAATCAGACCACAAGCAATCAGACCACAAGCAATCAGACCACAAGCAATCAGACCACAAGCAATCAGACCACAAGCAATCAGACAACAATCAATCAGACCACAAGCAATCAGACCACAAGCAATCAGACCACAATCAATCAGACCACAAGCAATCAGACCACAATCAATCAGACCACAAGCAATCAGACCACAATTAATCAGACCACAAGCAATCAGACCACAAGCAATCAGAACACAATCAATCAGACCACAAGCAATCAGACCACAAGCAATCAGAACACAATCAATCAGACAACAATCAATCAGACCACAAGCAATCAGACCACAAGCAAACAGACCACAAGCAAACAGACCACAAGCAATCAGACCACAAGCAAACAGAACACAAGCAATCAGACCACAAGCAATCAGAACACAATTAATCAGACCACAAGCAATCAGACCTCTACCGAGCAGCAGCTAAATGCCCGAAGGAAAAAGCCTTAAAACGAAAGGAAAAGCTGGAATCAGCGATTCACAATGTGGCTGTGAACTATTCCCAATTGCTGATGAAGTACAAACTGACGGCTTACTATAAAATGCTCAAGGCCTCCCAGACGCCGGCAAAACCAAAGACAACAATGAAAAGCCAGAGCAAGAATGAGAGTTTCAAGGAGCGCGCTGAGAAACGATTGAAGCAGTTTCAGTCGTGTTGGCAAAGCGAGCTGGTCAAGCAAGCCAAGTTGTTGAAAGCTCGACGCTTGCACGTGACGAATAGGCGAGCTCGACTGCAGAAGCGGCTGGTTAGGCTGAGAACTCGGCGAAAGACGCTCGATCAGGAAATTCGCAAGTTGGAAATTCAACAGAGGAAGTCGAGCAGAACGAAAGTCGGGAAGGGGAAGAAGGTGAGTATCGAAGTGTGTTGATCTCGAAGGGTTTGTTCTACAATCAATAGTAATAATAATAATTGATTACACCTGCTGAAGGCTGCGTACGGCTGTTCAGTCCAAGGACTGGGGTCGCCACACGTCACACCCTCAATTACCCCAGCTAATGCTGGCACCCATTTTACAGCTGGGTGAACTGAAGCAATGCAGAGTAAAGTGTCTTGCTCAAGGACACAAATTGTTCCAGTGGGATCGGGAATCGAACCCCCGACCTTCAAGCCGTGAGTCAGAAGCTCTAACCACGGCACTAGGCTACAAGGCATTTTGCTGCTACAATCAGCAATACATGTAGTTAATCCACAAGGACTCAAGGATTCCAACCTCCTGCTAGGTTTTAAGTATAGACCCGCCCTTAACTTGTGTAACGCGATACAAAAATTAAGCAATGTCGTTGGTAATATAGCTCAGCTAAGAGTTCAACTGGTTGCCAATCAGAATATGGTGGTGACGCAATTTTGCACAGAAAAAAAATTGGTTTCATGTACTCAGTTTAGTTACTTTGTTCTTTGTGTCGGTGGAAGCCAGGAAGTTTGCATACACAGCCTCATGTAAAGTCTCTGTATGGTTGTAGGACAATGTCGCTGAAGCATTCTAAAAAAACGTTATCGCCGACATCGGCTCACCCAACGCATCCGGGACATCTCGGCTGAGCTTCAGCGACTTGCCCAGCGTGCCACGGCAGTTCGCTGCCGAATCCAGCGTCACGAAGAGGCGATGATGCGGCTGAAAACTCGAAGACGAGGATTTTTAAGACGAGTGAAACGACTGGGATTGTTGCAGAAGTCTTCAACTGGCAGAACCTAACTTGGTATGCGGAATTGGGAACTAATTTAATCTTTTTTTGTCAGGGTGCCCGGGGTCTGGTGACTGGTTTCCTTGTTGTGAGCAAGTGATGTCAATTTCAAGTTCCGAACCAAACTACATGAAGCAAAGCTCCAGAGTTAGTCATGAAGTTGTCTAAGTGAAATTGAGGTCTTTTGAAAGAAGAACCCTGATATCTCTTTTTTGTTTAGCTTCTGAATTTTCATTTGATTGAATGTTCTTTATGGAACGGTCATTTTCATGCTTCTATTGAAATTATTTTACTTGTAATGGTGTTTAGCAAATATATAATTCAAGAACCAACTTTAAATCTCCACTACTTTACTTTTCGCCAAAGTAGTATGTAAAGCGTACATATTTTCTTTCTAGGAAGATGTAGGGAAAAAGAAGGATTTTCATGTCTAAATAACCCTAGAGTCGTGTTTGAATACCCCATAGAGTCGTGCCTAACTACCCCTAGAGTCGTGTCTGAATACCCCATAGAGTCGTGTCTGAATACCCCATAGAGCCGTGTCTGAACACCTCATATAATTGTGTCTGAATACCCCATAGAATCGTGTCTGAATATCCCATAGAATCGTGTCTGAATACCCCATAAAGTCGTGTCTGAATACCCCATAGAATCGTGTCTGAATACCCCATAGAGTCGTGTCTGAATACCCCTAGAGTAGTTTCTGAATACCCCATAGAGCCGTGTCTGAATACCCCATAGAGCCGTGTCTGAATACCCCATAGAGTCGTGTCTGAATACCTCATAGAGTCGTGTCTGAATACCCCATAGAGTCGTGTCTGAATACCTCATAGAGTCGTGTCTGAATACCCCATAGAGTCGTGTCTGAATACCCCATAGAGTCGTGTCTGAATACCCCATAGAGTCGTGTCTGAATACCCCATAGAATCGTGTCTGAATACCTCATAGAATCGTAAAATATTGAGCTACTTGAATCATCAATATCAGACTTCAGCATATTGCCATATAAGTAAGTATTAAGTATCATTCTTTGCATATCGCTAAAAATCAACAATGTCTTAAGATTTGATCTGTTTGAATTAGAACTATTGCTCTTTGGATAAGACTGCTCAGTCATGGTTCCAAACAATTGGTCCATCTTGGTCTATTCAGCTTTCAAGTTTAGTACTCCTTGGCTAGACAAACATTACAGGCCAAAGAAACGAAGGATGGAAGGATTGCGACAAGGAGCTCAGTTTGAGTAAAAAAAAGATGCAGCATACATGTAAAGCGGGAAGGGAAGGAAGAGCATACAGCTACATGTACCAAAAATATGTCAGTAAGTTCGACCGGTGCACTGCAGAACCGGCGCAGCCTTCCTATCATGTTTCTCTTGGTCTGGATTCCGGAAGGAAGGAAAAACCTTGCTGCTTAAAAAATATAGGAATTATACTGACTTTCTTTACTCGAAGTATTTTACGATCTGACTCTGATTTTAAAGCTAGTCCAAATTCTGTTTGAGTTGAAGACTATACGCAATACTGGCGAGACAAAATAATTAATTTAGCGAAACAACAAATCTGAAAAAGCTAATGAATAAAAATATTTTTGTGACGCAACAGGAGTTAAAATCTCGCGCGTTAGCATAATATTCAAGCTTTTTTTGGTAGCAATATGGAGCCTTACGGCAGTGTCAAATCAGCTTGATTCAGGCAACCTTCAGGTATCAAATCAGCTTGATTCGGGCAATCTTCAGGTATCAAATCAGCTTGATTCAGGCAACCTTCAGGTATCAAATCAGATTGATTCAGGCAATCTTCAGGTATCAAATCAGCTTGATTCAGGCAACCTTCAGGTATCGAATCAGCTTGATTCGGGCAATCTTCAGGTATCAAATCAGCTTGATTCAGGCAACCTTCAGGTATCAAATCAGCTTGATTCAGGCAATCTTCAGGTATCAAATCAGCTTGATTCAGGCAACCTTCAGGTATCAAATCAGCTTGATTCAGGCAACCTTCAGGTATCAAATCAGCTTGATTCAGGCAACCTTCAGGTATCAAATCAGCTTCATTCAGGCAATCTTCAGGTGTCTAATTAACTTGATTCAGGCAATCTTCAGGTGTCTAATCAAATTGATTCAGGCAATCCTCAGGTGTCAAATAAGCTTGATTCAGGCAATTTTCAGCTGTCTAATCAGCTTGATTCAGGCAATCTTCAGGTGGTTAATCAACATGATTCAGACAATCTTCAGGTGTCTAATCAGCTTGATTCAGGCAATCTTCAGGTGTGTAATCAGCTTGATTCAGGCAATCTTCAGGTGTGTAATCAGCTTGATTCAGGCAATCTTCAGGTGTCTAAGCAGCTTGATTCAGGCAATCTTTAGGTTTCAAAAATAAACATGATTCAGACAATCTTCAGGTGTCTAATCAACTTGATTCAGGCAATCTTCAGGTGTGTAATCAGCTTGATTCAGGCAATCTTCAGGTGTCTAATCAGCTTGATTTAGGCAATCTTTAGGTTTAAAAAATCAACATAATTCAGGCAATCTTCAGGTGTCTACTCAACTTTCTTTTGCCACTTTTGCATAGGTACGATAACTTAGTTAGTGTTGTAGATTGTAAGCTCGTGCACTACTGAAGACAGCTGTAGTTATGCTGACAATAGCAATAAAACCTTCTCAACCGGCTCCTACATAGGCATTGATTAGCAGTTCCGTGTTCTCATTATCTTGCTGTGCGACAAACGAAGAGCCAGCCCTTCAAGTTCTCACGATCGAGAGAGTCTTTTATGGGGTAAACTATTTGAACACACTAATAATTAAAACACTTCTCAGCCGCTACGACTAAAGAAGGAAAAGACAAAAAGAGTTGAAGGCTTTTGTTGCTTGTTATTTATATTGCAAGCAGCTGCAGTATGTCAGTTGCGACTGGTTGATGCAGATTATATTTCTACTGCATAATGATGCAATTAGAAAATACTCAATTATTTAAACCATTGAACTTGGATTTCCAACTTTAGTTTAGCTTGGTTTATCACTGATTTAAGACCTTGATTCCTGATGCATTAGATTCAGGTGCAACCTTTAGGTGTCTAATCAACTTGATTCAGGCAATCTTCAGGTGTCTAATCAACTTGATTCAGGTGCAACCTTCAGGTGTCTAATCAACTTGATTCAGGCAATCTTCAGGTGTTTAATTAAATTGATTCAGGCAATCTTCAGGTGTTTAATCAACTTGATTCAGGCAATCTTCAGGTGTCTAATCAACTTGATTCAGGCAATCTTCAGGTATCTAATCAACTTGATTCAGGCAATCTTCAGGTGTCTAATCAACTTGATTCAGGTGCAACCTTCAGGTGTCTAATCAACTTGATTCAGGCAATCTTCAGGTGTTTAATCAACTTGATTCAGGCAATATTCAGGTGTCTAATCAACTTGATTCAGGCAATCTTCAGGTATCTAATCAACTTGATTCAGGTGCAACCTTCAGGTGTCTAATCAACTTGATTCAGGCAATCTTCAGGTGTTTAATCAACTTGATTCAGGCAATATTCAGGTGTCTAATCAACTTTTCTTAGTCTGATAAAATTGATGAGTAGTTTGTACATATGAGGGATGTTCATTTAAAACCCTGTTTTGTCTAGCTCTAACTTGTCGCAGAGGCTTTCCACCGTTCATTTCAATCGACAGTATATTTATTATATAGAAATTGTTTTTTTTCGAAGTACTATACGATTAGATGAAATGCCGGTATTGAAGGTAGGAGCATAAAAATCAATATTTGTGCGTAAAATCAAGTAGTTGGAATAAAATAAACAAGTGAATAAATATTGTACATCAATAGGGTAAAGTGAGCGCATTGGTTAAATTATTCAATGGTTTCCTGGCTGAGACTTGAACTTATTGGGAGCCAGGAGGCTCTGTAAGTTACGTTGCCATGTAAATGCGGGCCTGGTTTATTTTGTAGTTTATCAAAGTTTTTAGCAATCTCGTTGGCAAGCCAGACCGTAGATGGGTGAAAAGGAAGGACTAGTGGGATGGGTCGGAGAAGATGATTGTCGACCCTGATGTTCGTACCTGGCGGTTTTTTCAGTCCCCAGTTTTTTAATCCAGATTTCTTCCCTTAGTTCGATTTTGTTGTTATTAAGAACCTGTTCAATGGCAATGGTGACAAAGTTTGCAATCGAGTGATTGGGGTGAGAAAGTTCTCTGACCCCGAAGTTACGACTCTCCTGTTAATATTTGACCTGTGTTGGTTCATTCTATCTCTCATTGTTCTTCTAGTCATACCTACATAGATGATTTTCCCAGGGTGGCACTGGTTACAGGAGATGCCATAGATGATGCTCTTGGAGCCACAGGACAGGCTCTGAGAGATTAAAAAACCGGAAGCCGGTCTCAGTCCCTACCAGAGCAGGGTCAGAGCAACGTCTGACGGCAAGTCCAAAGATAGGACGAGAAGAGAGACATCTGAGGGTTCTCACGCCGAAAACCGCTCCCTTAAATAGACCTCACGGCCGCCGCTCCAAGGTCGTTTCCATGACTCCCTCTCTCTGATTGGCTGCCGAAAAAATGACGTCAGAATGAGTCATGACGAGAAGCATGAGAACGCCATAGCAACATGAGAAATGGGGAAGTTGCGCAATCCGGAGGAGCGGTGGGGGATAATGAGCACAGCGGGGGGTCGAAGAAGTGTTGCGCAAGCAAACATGGAGAAAAATTGGGGCGCAGGCCGAGAACAAAGGAAATGGAAATCGGGGATAATTGGGGAGAACCGAGAACAATAGAAAAGTAAACATTGGGGAAAAGGTGCTAATTGGGTGCGAAAACGAGAAAAAAAGAATCAAAAAACGAGAACAATAGAAGCGGAGGTGGGGTGGATGTCGCATGAGAAATCTTGAGAAGAGAACAATAGCATGAGAAAAGGTTGCGCAAGAGGGGATGATGAGTCAGTGGGGTGAAGGAGGGGTCAGAAGTCTTGCGTCACCGTTTGGGATTCTAAAAGGAGATGAGGCGACGGTGAGCACAGGAGGTACTGTAAGTAGGCACGGGATGAGAAGGGGACAGCGCAAGAAAAATAGGCTAAAACGTGACAAAAAGATGGGAAGCAGGAGAAGTACATGATAGATGGGGTAGGGCGCATGGGAAACGGGGAGACGGGTGAGGTGCAGAAAGAGAAAGGGGCTCCAGAAAGGCACGTGTGGCTTAGTGGGAAACGGAACAGAGACAGCAGGGGGATGCAGCAGAGCGGGAGTCAGCTGGTCTGGTCAGGGACCCGGCCCAGTTCAACAGCTCTGCCCAGTAGGTGCACGGAGGTCGGAGGTACTTTTGAAAAAGTTTCCCCCACCAGACCCCGCGACCAGAGCGTGGTTACATCACAATCTTCAGATGTCTAATAAGCTTGATTCAGACAATCTTCAGGTGTTTACTCAGCTTGATTCAGACAATCTTCAGGTGTTTACTCAGCTTGATTCAGGCAATCTTCAGGTGTTTACTCAGCTTGCTTCAGACAATCTTCAGGTGTTTACTCAGCTTGATTCAGGCAATCTTCAGGTGTTTACTCAGCTTGATTCAGGCAATCTTCAGGTGTTTACTCAGCTTGATTCAGACAATCTTCAGGTGTTTACTCAGCTTGATTCAGGCAATCTTCAGATGTTTACTCAGCTTGATTCAGGCAATCTTCAGATGTCAGATCAACTTCAACTTTCTGTCAAAAACTATTTTTCCAGGTGAAGCCATTTCCGTGACTAGAGAACAGCAGAGTCTTTAATTGACAGCCAGTCACTCCGACACTCTGCTTCTACGTAAAATTCAAGTTTCCCTGCCTACTCAGCAAAACTGATGTAGACGCCTTAAAAGTGTTTGAACTACACATTAATTTAGCTGGCCAAAATTCTCCAGAAGAAGTTTAATGAGCATGCAGGTTCAGACCAGACTAACTTAAAAATAGTTCAGGTGAAAAAATTTCAGTATGCCAGATGATTAGCTTGAAGCAAACTTGAGTTAATAAGAGAGCTGCATTTGAGCAAACATGGCCCTTGAGTCCGTTTCATTGGTACATTTCTTAGAAAATTAGATATCGCTTTTTAAATACTTTAGTCACGATCTACTCGAAACCTGTTATGTCGAGAAGCTCATGGTTGTCCTTGCAACACCTGCTCAAGACAAATAATCTTCAGGCTGTCAAGAATTTCTGTTCTATCCATCTTGCAGATGAGCAAACAGTGAGCAGGTTTGTTAAAATTGACATATATGGGCCAGCGTGCGGCTACCTGCCATTAACTTGTCCTTCGCTTCATCAAGACATTGGGAGATGAGTTAATAATTTTCCCGTGATATATTTATACTTAATTATCGCGTTTATCTGCTGCCAGAGTTCCCACGCCAGGACTTCAGACCTCAGAATTGCTAGGCTGGACTTTTTCAGTGGTTTTTTGGAAGTGGCTGAAGAGAACTGGATGGATAGAGATGCTTGCTAACAAGTGTGGCATGAATGTGATGCAGGCTCTTCAACCAGAACGTGCAGCTGTTTCACTGGGCTTCGAGTGTGGTCCTTTCTTTGAGTCCATGTATCTATCTATCTATCTATCTATCTATCTATCTATCTATCTATCTATCTATCTATCTATCTATCAATCTATCTATCTATCTATCTATTTATCTATCTATCTATCTATCTATCTATCTATCTATCTATCTATCTATCTATCTATCTATCTATCTATCTATCTATCTATCAATCTATCAATCTATCTATCTATCTATCTATTTATCTATCTATCTATCTATCTATCTATCTATCTATCTATCTATCTATCTATCTATCTATCTATCTATCTATCTATCTATCTATCTATCTATCTATCTATCTATCTATCTATCTATCTATCTATCTATCAATCTATCAATCTATCTATCTATCTATCTATTTATCTATCTATCTATCTATCTATCTATCTATCTATCTATCTATCTATCTATCTATCTATCTATCTATCTATCTATCTATCTATCTATCTATCTATCTATCTATCTATCTATCTATCTATCTATCTATCTATCTATCTATCTATCTATCAATCTATCAATCTATCAATCTATCAATCTATCAATCTATCAATCTATCTATCTATCTATCTATCTATCTATCTATCTATCTATCTATCTATCTATCTATCTATCTATCTATCTATCTATCTATCTATCTATCAATCTATCAATCTATCAATCTATCAATCTATCAATCTATCTATCTATCTATCTATCTATCTATGTATCTATCTATCAATCTATCAATCTATCAATCTATCTATCTATCTATCTATCTATCTATCTATCTATCTATCCATCTATCAATCTATCAATCTATCAATCTATCTATCTATCTATCTATCTATCTATCTATCTATCTATCAATCTATCAATCTATCTATCTATCTATCTATCTATCTATCAATCTATCAATCTATCAATCTATCTATCTAACCATCTATCTATCTATCTATCTATCTATCTATCAATCTATCAATCTATCTATCTATCCATCTATCTATCTATCTATGTATCTATCTATCAATCTATCAATCTATCTATCTATCAATCTATCAATCTATCAATCTATCTATCTATCTATCTATGTATCTATCTATCAATCTATCAATCTATCTATCTATCAATCTATCAATCTATCAATCTATCTATCTATCTATCTATCTATCTATCTATCAATCTATCAGTCTATCAATCTATCAATCTATCAATCTATCAATCTATCTATCTATCTATCTATCTATCTATCTATCTATCTATCTATCTATCTATCTATCAATCTATCAATCTATCAATCTATCTATCATCTGACGAAATCTTGTCAAGTTCGCTCGAACCGCCTGTTTGCTGCTGTCTACTCACACTTGCTTTTTCAATGGATGGATCTATTTTTAGCCGTATTTCACGTGCCACATAAAGTTTCTATGCACAATAGGCCTAGACCTGCTTCCATTTGCATCTTTTATTTTAGGCTAAACAGTGGTCCGCATCCGTGTTGAGTGACAGCTTGTCGACGTACATGCAAACTCCAGCTGCATTCCGCCAACAGATCTCCATTCAAAACAGCAAAGTATTCTTCCATTTCCTGCAACATAAACTTGAAGACTTTCTTGGATGTGGATTGATGGCTAAAATGACAGCAGCCAGTGACTTGGAGTTTGTTCCAGTTGGGGGAATCTGACTGATAGGGTACATTGTGTGCAACGAAAATTAAAGAATTATGTGAGGTCGGGACTCGGAATTGCCAGATCGGGATTGTCAGATCGGGATTTCCAGATCGGGATTGTCAGATCGGGATTGTCAGATCGGGATTCGGGATTGTCAGATCGGGATTCGGGATTGTCGGATCGGGATTGTCGGATCGGGATTTGGGAGCTTCAGATCGGGATTCAGGATTGTCAGATCGGGATTCAAGATTGTCAGATCGGGATTCAGGATTGTCAGATCGGGATTGTCGGATCGGGATTTGGGAGCTTCAGATCGGGATTCGGGATTGTCAGATCGGGATTCAGGATTGTCAGATCGGGATTCGGGATTGTCAGATCGGGATTCAGGATTGTCAGATCGGGATTCGGGATTGTCAGATCGGGATTCGGGATTGTCAGATCGGGATTCAGGATTGTCAGATCGGGATTCGGGATTGTCAGATCGGGATTCAGGATTGTCAGATCGGGATTCGGGATTGTCAGATCGGGATTCAGGATTGTCAGATCGGGATTCGGGATTGTCAGATCGGGATTCAGGATTGTCAGATCGGGATTCAGGATTGTCAGATCGGGATTCGGGATTGTCAGATCGGGATTCGGGATTGTCAGATCGGGATTCAGGATTGTCAGATCGGGATTCGGGATTGTCAGATCGGGATTCAGGATTGTCAGATCGGGATTCAGGATTGTCAGATCGGGATTCGGGATTGTCAGATCGGGATTCAGGATTGTCAGATCGAGATTCGGGATTGTCAGATCGGGATTCGGGATTGTCAGATCGGGATTCAGGATTGTCAGATCGGGATTCGGGATTGTCAGATCGGGATTCAGGATTGTCAGATCGGGATTCGGGATTGTCAGATCGGGATTCAGGATTGTCAGATCGGGATTCAGGATTGTCAGATCGGGATTCGGGATTGTCAGATCGGGATTCAGGATTGTCAGATCGAGATTCGGGATTGTCAGATCGGGATTCGGGATTGGCAGATCGGGATTCAGGATTGTCAGATCGGGATTCGGGATTGTCAGATCGGGATTCAGGATTGTCAGATCGGGATTCGGGATTGTCAGATCGGGATTTGGGAGCTTCAGATCGGGATTCGGGATTGTCAGATCGGGATTCAGGATTGTCAGATCGGGATTCGGGATTGTCAGATCGGGATTCGGGATTGTCAGATCGGGATTCAACAGCCTCTTCAGCTCCATTTTTATTGGCATAAAAATTCCAAAACCTGCAAAGCAGCTCATCAGGAGGGGACAGAATTGAGAATATTCTGATGCAGTACAATACTCGTATAAGGAGACATGTGGTAATTTGCATATTTAAATAATTCTCTCAAATTGAGGCCACAAGTCACTAAGGCAGCTGAATCCCAGTTTAAAGACAGAACAATGTCCCATCAAGCAAGCATTGCAGTAGATTTTGGAGTCGCATAACTTATGCCATTTTCCTGACAGTTTAATAGCAGAGGATCTGTGTGCTGAGGAAATATGATGAGCTGACTTTTCCAAGAAAAGACGTGACTTAAAAAGACGATTTTGCAAAGCGATTTGATGTCGAACTGCTGGTAAAATTTGGCTAAATATGTCAAAGGTTTTCATGTATATAATCATGGATGTTTAATGCGCATTCTAGGGTTAGAAAGTCCGAGGTTGCATTTGATGGTCTCGAGGCGAGCGAAGCGAGCCGAGGACCATTAAGTGTGGCCGAGGACTTTCTACCATTGAATGCGCATTAAACTACCATGATCTTATATGAAATCCGAATTGCTTATTTTTGTAGCTTTCTCTTGAGCCGGGCCGAATGCGGTGCAGCCAGTCGGCAAAGTCCCGACTGGGGGTGTGGGGGCGAAGCCCCCACATTGGAACCATAGACAAATTTTCCATAAATTTAAGACAGTACTAGCTAGACGAAATCCGAATTTCTTTCTTTCGTAGCTTTCTCTTGAACCACACCGCGATGGAAGAAGAATTTGATAGCGACAACTTTTTTAATTTTTTCGATCCAGCCCCTGCTGGAAATGTAGTTCCGCCGCCCCTCGGAAACGCTAAAACACTGCCGACCAAACCTAGCTCTCGTTTCGGTGAGATTCCAGCGCTTCTATTACTGACCACGGTGTCAAGTCTATCATCATTGATGGAGCTAAAACCGAAATTCAGTTTAAGTGAGTTAGAGAAACGTTTAATGCACTGCCTATTATTTAAAAAACGTAATATGTTTCCTATATAATCCTACCAATTGTCCATGGCTTGGCTAGAAAATTGTTTTTTTATTGCTTCGTTATACAGTATATAATAACAGTTTTTTTGTTGTATCCAAGTACACTGTCTAGTTCTGTTTAGTCTATGGTTCAAACTGCTTTCATTTAGGGACCATTTGATGTGCCTGGAATTATAGCACTTTAAACCATAGACTAGGCTTTCCTGGCTCAGAATGAGCCCAATAAATGTCAATAAAATAAGAAATCGGATTTTATATAAATTTAGTTTTCTATCGTTGCAACGCATATTTTGGAAATAAAATTTGTTTTCTGTGTAAAAAGAAGATCAGGTTATGATAATCTTTTATACTTCTATAGTCTATGGTTCGAGTCTATTCTATTTATAGTCTATTGTACACCTATAGAAAGTGTACTACAGAACTCTATGGTAGAGTCTGCAAAGAGCTACTTCTACCATAGACTAAAGAAGTAGCTCTTTGCAGACTATAGAAGTAGCTGTTGTCTATAGTTTGAGTGTACTATGTGGTGTACAATTTTACAGTCTTTTCAGTTCCCCACTTTTTTAAAGAAGCCCTCTGTCTGCGGATTCAAAACTGAATAATTGTAGTGGTTTGAACGAGAGGTGAAGTAAGATCGTAAGGTTGACTATGTTGACTAATTCCATTCTGAATTTTACTGAATTTTACGACTTTAGGTTGCTCAGCCCGCTTTTCATAATATGAGCTTCTCATGATTATATGTACGTTTCAAATTAATGTTCTAGTGCTCTTTTCCTATGTTCCAGATTATTTCTTTTGTCAAAGCTCAAACTGACTGCAAAAAATCTACCACAAAGAAATCACCAGACAATTTGGTTTATTTCACGAACATCAAGCTCTAACAACCAGCCACGTATGCATTTGCTTTCAATGCCACCAACGGTCTACGTAGGCGAGACCGCCAACAGCATCCGCGGCCGCATGCTGGCGCACATCGGCGACATCCGGCACGACCGTTACACTCCAGTGGCCCGCCATTTCACCAGTGATGGCCACAGTCTGGCGGACTTCGCCTTCACCGGCATCTGGTCACGTGACGGCACGAACCCCGAGTGAACGAGCGGCGGCAGCGCCACGAGGCCAAGCTCATCGAGGTGTTAAAGACTCGAGCCCCGCACGGCGTCAACGAGCTTGCCGGCACGCTGCACAACCCGGCCATCCCGCTGATCCTGCCCCATTGTGCGAGGTCGGACGCCCTGGTGGCCGCGGTGAAGGACCGCGTGGCCCGGCACTGTGAGGCCCCGGTGCTGCCCTCCTACACCAAAGGACGGAACCTCCGGCAGCTGCTCTGTCCCAGTCGACTGGAGTCGACCACTGATTGAACTTTTTTCTTTTGATTTTTTACTTTCCTTGCTACTTAGCTTTGTCAGACCGTGCCGGTACCTACCTAGCCTTTTATTGCTCCTTTCTTAGAAAATGTTTTTATTCTCATCGCTAGTCCAAGGTCAGCTTTTGTATATTCTCAGCATTTATCCTGCATCTACATTTCTATTGTTTTTTGACACCCTGAACATTTTTATTACACGTTTTACTTTTACTCTTTCGCTTATCGTACAATTGCTCTTTTTTCAGTTTTTGAGGGCCTTTTCACCTTATTTATTTATTTATTTATTGAGGTCCATTTTCTTAAGAGCTTAGAGTCACTCTTTCCCTTTTTAGACACCAGTGCAGTTGCACCGCTCCAATATTTATTTCGCATGTAGGGTCGCTGCAGCCCACGTGCGGTTCAGTTTATTTGTGCACTGATTCAGTTATTTTGCATTTTCAAGTCTAATAGTGTTTTATCGACTCACACCAAGTGTACATACTTACCGTACGCTCTCTATCGACCTGTCTACTCTCTCTCCCCTCTAACCCCGCCTATTTAATAACTTTTACAACGCCACTTGTCGCTACTTTTTACTTGCCCTGACGAAGAAATATAATAATTTCGAAATATCGGCAGTTCAATTAAATTGACTTTCTTCAGTCCTTTCTACCGTTACCGTGTCAGTGCCTGAGATTGGAGGTGCCCTTTTCTCTTTTCTCTGTCTCTCTCTGTCTACCAGACTGATTTTAGCGCATGGTCCTCTCTGCGCCATTCTTTACTTTAGCCACCACGCCTTCCAGCTTTCCAACCAAACTACATGTATTTCTGTTGTCTATGGCTTTCTATGCTGGTTTGTCTGCGTGAAATCTTTATCACAATGCCATGCTTCCTCCGAGGCGGCCTCGAGAGTAAACTTTGCCCTTTTGTGAATACGACAACAAAGATGCTGAGTATTTTGTTTGTCACTGCCCTCTTCTTCACCAGAGACCGACTACACAACCATGGGCCGAACCCGTCTATTGACGAGGTCTGCCAGCCCGACAGCATCCCACGGCTCATCCAGCTCCTCCGGGCGACAAGACGAGCCACGTATTTCCCTACGAAAGATCATTCTGGAGGACGGACCCGCGGCCCACCCATGCGCCAATTTGAATGAAGATCAGAACTCTAGACTCAAAGAACTCTAATAAGAAAAGCAGTGCAATACCTTAGACACTATAGTGAGGCAAGTGGGCAGTTAATGCTAAGAACGACATCCTACGATCCATACCATAAAGCTAAAACAGTCTACTAGGAGGTCAAAGAAATTACGCTATTACCTGAACGAAACTACTTACGAGAAGTTCTAGACGGCTACCTCGGAAAGACCACCAGGGCACAGAACTTGGCAATGAATTATTTAATGCTAGAACCAGATTTCGCGCTTACCCAACCGCGCACTCTGAGCACATGTTTAGCCCAATGGTCTCCTCCGCCCTCCATTTTGCGTAGGCTCATGAATTATGCATTAATAGGCAAGTTCTAGCGGGTCCCGCAATTGGCAGACGAGTCTGCATTGTCGCCCTGCAGCTTCGGGTTCCTCCTGCTTGGCCGTCAACGATTGGCTGAGGCCGAGCCCCACTGCTGATTCTCTTCCTCTCACCGTGTCTCAAGCTGAGATCCAACCGTATAAAACAACTGTTCAAGTCTGCTCCGGTCTGTCCGCTGCTGTTCTTTGCTGGTTGTCGTCTTCTTGGCTTCATTTGTTGGGAAACACTGCGACAATCAACGGTTGAGGTGAGGTAACACTGCTGGCTGAGACATTGTGACAGAATCGTAGCTCTTAACTATTGAATCTCAATTTCTCCTTCTTCTCAACATCTCCAAAATCAGGAATGCCAAATATGGGAAAGCTGCTGGCGACCCTAACTGTCATTCTCTGCGTGGCGGTTCTGCAAGTCGCTACTGAAGATTCCTCAGCAAGCGATGAGTACGATTCAAGACCGAATGACGAGTACGGACACTTGGTGAAACGGCCCTTCCGCAACAGCTTCGGGGCTGGAGACTTCAAGAAACGGCCTTTCCGCAACAGCTTCGGGGCTGGAGACTTCAAGAAACGGCCTTTCCGCAACAGCTTCGGGGCTGGAGACTTCAAGAAACGGCCTTTCCGCAACAGCTTCGGGGCTGGAGACTTCAAGAAACGGCCTTTCCGCAACAGCTTCGGGGCTGGAGACTTCAAGAAACGGCCTTTCCGCAACAGCTTCGGGGCTGGAGACTTCAAGAAACGGCCTTTCCGCAACAGCTTCGGGGCTGGAGACTTCAAGAAACGTCCATTCCGCAACAGCTTCGGGGCTGGAGACTTTTGACAGTAAAATTTAGATTTGACCATCTGAGCCGACCATCGACCGTATCAAAAAAGTCGTTCTTATTATCAATGCAACAAGATCCTTATCCAAATACTCTGTAGTATGCATTGATGAAGCGTAGCTTACTACAGAGCTAACCTGTCGTCTGACCAGCCCAACAGCAGAGTCGAGTTAACGATCAATTCCCAATGGACTGTTTAAAATTCCACTTAAAATATAAATTACACGCACAGCTAATTTATTCCATTTATCAGGCCGATATGTTCACCAACCTTCTCGCATCTCAGTGAACTGAAAGCTTAATTCTCTGTAAAAGTAAAAAAAAATAATTAATTTTTTGGTTCTAGAAGAAAGACAAACTACATATTTGTCGTCTATCTATCTATCTATCTATCTATCTATCTATCTATCTATCTATCTATCTATCTATATATCTATCTATCTATCTATCTATCTATCTATCTATCTATCTATCTATCTATCTATCTATCTATCTATCTATCTATCTATCTATCTATCTATCTATCTATCTATCTATCTATCTATCTATCTATCTATCTATCTATCTATCTATCTATCTATCTATCTATCTATCTATCTATCTATCTATCTATCTATCTATCTATCTATCTATCTATCTATCTATCTATCTATCTATCTATCTATCTATCTATCTATCTATCTATCTATCTATCTATCTATCTATCTATCTATCTATCTATCTATCTATCTATGTATCTATCTATCTATCTATCTATCTATCTATCTATCTATCTATCTATCTATCTGTCTATCTATCTGTCTATCTATCTATCTATCTATCTATCTATCTATCTATCTATCTATCTATCTATCTATCTATCTATCTATCTATCTATCTATCTATCTATCTATCTATCTATCTATCTATCTATCTATCTATCTATCTATCTATCTATCTATCTATCTATCTATCTATCTATCTATCTATCTATCTATCTATCTATCTATCTATCTATCTATCTATCTATCTATCTATCTATCTATCTATCTATCTATCTATCTATCTATCTATCTATCTATCTATCTATCTATCTATCTATCTATCTATCTATCTATCTACCTATCTATCTGTCTATCTATCTATCTATCTATCTATCTATCTATCTATCTATCTATCTATCTATCTATCTATCTATCTGTCTGTCTATCTATCTATCTATCTATCTATCTATCTATCTATCTATCTATCTATTTATCTATCTATCTATCTATCTATCTTCAGATCCGACTAGGATGTCACCGAGGGACTTCTGTTGACGCATGAACTGCTCTTTCGTGTAGCGAGTACTATAATTAGGCGTAACGTCGTTCACTTGCAGACAGCGCACTTTAGCATGCTTTTCGGTGTGAAAGGTTCGTACAATTTTCGGCTTGGCGACGAGGCGGCCTTGATAGGCGTTTTGTCTCGGCGTGGATTACTTGAACCATGTTTTATGCATATAAGAATCAAAGCTCAAAGATAAGAAGCAGCAGTCTTGACCATAGATAAATGAGACGAACTATGCTCCATGTATAAAACCTATTTTACTTTTAATTATCAACGTTCACAAAGCATTGTTAGTAGTAGGTTGTAGACTCTACTTGTGACCATAGACTTCTATAATTGCCTATGGTAATTGCAGCTGGCCTATTTTTTATGTGTCGATGGCCATCAAGGGGAGCGATTGGTACAATCTACCACAATTCCAGTTTAAATACTGTTTGGCCTCATCTGGGGTTCATCGTAAGTGCGGACAAATTATTCCATATAAATAATTAATCAGCCTTTAAAGTTACAGAAATTTAGTTATGTAAGCTATATATGAGAGAGAGAGAGAAAAGGATAGATAGTTTCCACATGTAAGCATAGGTTTTCTATATTGTAGCAATCAAATTTTAATCTAAAACAGGTCACGAACTGTCCATTTGGAAAAAAGAGTTCCCTCGGTGTTCTGCTAAAAAATATTCAATTTACCGAATTGCTCATCAGACCTTCGACCTGATGTTTCATATGAAAGCCCATTGTTGATTATGATGATGAGAGCTTTTCAATTCTTGCTCCAGTTTATTCCAGCTACCAATATGGAAGTTGGAAAGGTCATTTTCTAACCCTTATTCGGGTTTCTTATAGTATCGAATTTCCGAGCTCATCAGGAGAGAAAGTCTCTCATTTCAGTAAAGCTGAATTCTAAGAGTTTTATATAAATATATAGTTATACTAAATTTCTTAAAATCAATTTGATAGGCAAATTAGCCTGAAAATGGTCCATCTCTATTTAAAGCACATATTTAATTTTCATAAAAAAACTTTGCAAGGTAGAGAGGGGAGGAGAGAGGGGAGAGAGGTAGAGAGGGTGAGGAGAGAGGGGAGGAGAGAGGGGAGGAGAGAGGGGAGGAGAGAGGTAGAGAGGGTGAGGAGAGAGGGGAGGAGAGAGAGGGAGAGAGAGAGAGAGAGAGAGAGAGAGGAGGGCGCCTCCAATCTCAGGCACGGACGCGGTACATGTAAAAAGGACAAACAAGTCAAGTTGATTAAAGTTGCCGATATTTCGAAATTAAATTTCTTCGTCAGGGCTGTAAGCGAGCGAAGTTTATTTGGCGCGAATTGCCGTCAATATATAAAGGCGATATCGTCAGGGAGAGACGATCGATAAATTGATGTGCTCAAGTACTTAAAACAGTACGCATGGTCAGTACATTAAAACGAGTCCGAGACTATGAGAAAAGCGGGGGGTGGCTAAAACTGTACAAGTGGGCCTAGACGACCTTTAAGTGTAGAATAAAAATTGTAAAAATAAATGGCGAAATAAATAGGTAAGGTAAATAAAAATTATTATTAAATACTCACAGCAAAAAATGCAGGTGCACCGTACACAGTGTCAGAAAAATGAATAAAAAGCAGAAATAAATAATCTGAATAAATCAAAATAAAGTCAATGAAAAAATCACAGAGGGGAAAAAATAGCAGTAAAAGAGCCTTTGTACAGCTGATCTCAATTGGCAGAAGCTGGTTCGAGCTGGCTGTGGCAGAGTAGATCCCGAAGGCTCCTCCCTTTAGTGAAGGCCGGCAGTACAGGGGCATCGCAGTGCTGTGCCACGCCGTCCCTCACCTTGGCAACCAGGGTGTCTGACCCAGCGCAGTGCGGCACAATCAGTGGGATCGCCGGATTGTGCAGCACCCCGGCCAGCTCGTTGGCGCCATGTGGGACCAGAGTTTTCAGGACCGCGATGAGTTTGGCCTCCTGGCGTTGACGTCGTTCATTGGCCTTGGGTCCAAAGCCGTCTCGCGTCCACACTCCGGTGAAGGCAAAGTCCTCGAGGCTATGGCCATCGTTGCTGAAGTGGCGGGCCACCGGAGTGTCGCGTGCGTGCCTGATGTCGCCGACGTGCGCTAGTATGCGGGCCCGGATGCTGTTGACCGTCTCGCCGACGTAGACCGTGCAGCTGCAGCGGCGGCAGAACACCGTGTAGACGGCGTTGACCGAGTTGCAGTCGATCCTCTGGCTGATGGTGATCTTGACGGTCGTGGACGCGGATCCCGGGCAGACGGAGGTGAATCTGGCGTGCGCCTGGCAGCACTTGCACAGCCGGGCCGGGTTGCACGGCAGGAAGCCGAACTCCCACCGCCTTGTCGGGTAGAAACCCAGCTCCGCCAGCACCTCGTATTTGATATTGCGTAGAAAACGCCTGTTGTAGCCCTGGTGCTGCACCAGATTCGACAGCAGCTCGGTGCAGGCCGCGTCGAAGTCGACCATCCGGGAGCACCTGCGAGCGTATCTGATGAGCTGGGACTTGACCACACCCTTGAACGTCCACCTCGGATGAAATGAGTCGCGGTGGATAAGAGCTCGGCTGTCCGTGGGCTTGAAGAAGACTCTAGTCGCCAGACGCTTGGAGTCCCCCTCGCGGTCCCAGAAGACGGTGGTGTCCAGGAAGTTGACCTCGGTGCTGCTGTAGCTCAGCTGCAACCTGATGTTCGGGTCGAGGCCATCCAGGAGCTCGTGGAAGCGGACCAGCTCGTCTCTCATTCCGTGCCAGACGCCGAAGATGATTCTTAAAATCAATTTGATAGGCAAATTAGCCTGAAAATGGTCCATCTCTAATTAAAGCACATATTTAATTTTCATAAAAAAAACTTTGCAAGGTAGAGAGGGGAGGAGAGAGGGGAGAGAGGTAGAGAGGGTGAGGAGAGAGGGGAGGAGAGAGGGGAGGAGAGAGGGGAGGAGAGAGGTAGAGAGGGTGAGGAGAGAGGGGAGGAGAGAGGTAGAGAGGGTGAGGAGAGAGGGGAGGAGAGAGGGGAGGAGAGAGGGGAGGAGAGAGATAGAGAGGGTGAGGAGAGAGGGGAGGAGAGAGGGGAGGAGAGAGGTAGAGAGGGTGAGGAGAGAGGGGAGGAGAGAGGTAGAGAGGGTGAGGAGAGAGGGGAGGAGAGAGGTAGAGAGGGTGAGGAGAGAGGGGAGGAGAGAGGGGAGGAGAGAGGTAGAGAAGATGGGTGTTGTATATTGACAGAAAACACACTTGGCGCAAAGACACAGTATGCCCCGAGCCGATTGTTTTGTTGTCTAGGGCACAATACATTATTTTATAATTAAGTAGTTACGACATGCATCCCAAGAGAAGTTCATCAAGCGAAAAGATGGCTCGAACCGCTAAGTTACAACTATTGTCTTCCTTACTTAAATGTAGCAGCTCTAGGTCGGAGCAGAAGACGTAACAATGGGGAGAGGGGAGAGGAGAGAAGAGAGGAGAGAGGTAGAGAGGGGAGGAGAGAGAGGAGGAGTGAGGGGAGGAGAGAGGGAAGGAGAGAGGTAGAGAGGAAGATTAGAGAGAGAGAGAGAGGTGAGCAAAGAGGGTGGGGAGAGGGGAAGAGAGGAAGTGGGGACTAGAAGGGAAAAATGGGAAGTTACGAACAGAAGTGTAGATATGAGCTAAGTTGCCATCCTAATCTCTGGTGCCTCAGGCCATTCATGAGGGCCTTCAGTATACACTGTTGATTCATACACCCAAAGCGGCCCCAGCTGTTTGAAGTGAACTATCCTGCTTGACTAATGACAAGCGCATCCTGAGTGCGCGTGCTAATTAGTTTTACAGCCTTCCGAGTACATTGAGAAATTGGTGGTGTCTTCGTAGTGTTTTTTTCAGTTGCCGGTCTTACAAAGGCAAAACAGCGCTAGAAGCTGGTGCTTGCAATGCGCTAATATCTTCTCATTGTGAAGATCAAAGTGTCAGTTAGATTGAGAGTGACGCCCTAACGTCATGGACATTTTCTCGTGATTATTCGTAAAAGCAAAGTCTTGAAATAAAAGTTCAGAAAATAGGTCAAGGAAAAGTGGAACTTTCCTGCTCTACTTTGCAGAGATAAACATTTAGAAGAATGTGCTTTTACTTGTTGATGATTATTATTATTTAAGATGATTATTATAGGTCAAGATGATTATTACAGGTCAAGATGATTATTTCAGGTAGATAGGATTATTACAGATAAAGATGATTATTACAGATCAAGATGATTATAACAGGTCAAGATGATTATTACAGTTAAAGATGATTATTACAGGTGAAGGTGATTATTACAGTTAAAGATGATTATTACAGTAAAAGATGATTATTACAGGTGAAGATGATTATTACAGTTAAAGATGATTATTACAGTTAAAGATGAATATTACAGGTGAAGATGATTATTACAGTAAAATATGATTATTACAGTTAAAGATGAATATTACAGGTGAAGATGATTATTACAGTTAAAGATGATTATTACAGTTAAAGATGAATATTACAGGTGAAGATGATTATTACAGTAAAATATGATTATTACAGTTAAAGATGAATATTACAGGTGAAGATGATTATTACAGTAAAATATGATTATTACAGTTAAAGATGAATATTACCGGTGAAGATGATTATTACAGGTGAAGATGATTATTACAGTAAAAGATGATTATTACAGGTCAAGATGAATATTACAGGTAAATATTATTCTTGCAGTTAAAGATGATTATTACAGTAAAAGATGATTATTACAGTAAAAGATGATTATTACAGTTAAAGATGATTATTACAGGTCAAGATGATTCTTGCAGGTGAAGATGATTATTACAGTAAAGGATGATTATTACAGGTCAAGATGATTCTTGCAGGTGAAGATGATTATTACAGTTAAAGATGATTATTACAGGTGAGGAAACTGTTACAGCTGAAGATTATTAGTAAAAGTACATGCACGTATGATGCTCATCAAACGATGAGTTGATTTCTAACAGACAAGAAATTTTTCAATAAGGTTATTAAAATCAATCATTAAATCAAAGTTCCTCTTTTGTTTCAAGTTGTATTAAAAGTCTTTAAAGTCAGTCATTTAAAGCTTGAGCCAATTGGTTGGTGAATGGTGAGAGAAGCGGAGAGGTTAAAAAAGCAGAGAGTGGGTGACCTCGAGACATGCATAGACCGACTGTTCAACCGTGTTAGTCGGCTCAGGGCAAACAGAAAATACCATAGTAACTCATAGTCGCAGTCATCTAAAACAGGCATGGCACACAGTATAGCAGAGAGAGAGAGAGAGAGAGAGAGAGAGAGAGAGAGAGAGAGAGAGAGAGAGACAGTGACAGACAGAAAGTGTCTTTATCTAAAAAAGACCACCCTAGGGCCCGGTGTGACTTTAAAAAAAGAAGATCACAGAAAAAACCTCAGCCAGAGCTTTGAGTCGATAATAACAGCTATAGAGACAGAAATGTCTGCTCAAACTTCACTACCAGTCGGAGCCGTGTTCGGCCTGGGCCGGGCCGGTCGGATCCACTTCGGCAACATCGCCTCGCTTCGCCTCGCCCGAGTCAAATACGTCATCGATGCCGATCCTAAGGCAGCGTCGGTGGCTGCCGCGGCAATTCTTGGCGGCCAGACCGATGAGTTGCCTAAATTTCTGCTGCCAGAAGAAGAAGACCAAGCCATGGCGGATCCTGAGGTGACCTTCTGTGTCATCTGCTCGCCAACCATGACGCACGAAACGGCGCTGAGAAAGTGCATTAACAGCGGCAAGCAGATGTTTTGCGAAAAGCCCATAGCAACCAGTCTAGAGAGCATGAAGGAGGTGTATAAGCTGGCTGAGAACAAGGGACTGCTTCTGCACTGCAGCTTCAACAGGTTCGCTGATGGATTGACATGATGCTCTTGCGATTTTTGGTGCAGAATTTGCTTTTTTGCATGTGTCTGACAGGTTATTTATGTGTCTAACAGGTGATTCATGTGTCTAACGAGTGATTTATGTGTCTAACGAGTGATTCATGTGTCTAAAGTGTGATTCATGTGTCTAACAGGTGATTAATGTGTCTAACAGGTGACTCATGTGTCTAACAGGTGACACCATTAGTCTAGCAATGTTAGCATGCACAGTTACTGTAGTACTTCACTATAATTTTTGAAAAAATGAATTTTAAAAATCTTCAGACGCTATGACCCGAGCTTTAGTCTGCTGAGGGATCGAATCCCGACCACCTGCGGCGAGGTGCACACTATTCGTACATGCAGTCGCGACAACCCCTATCCGAGTATTGAGTATCTGAGAACTAGCGGTACGTTTTGCCTTTTAACAATGTCCCGTGTTTTATCTTATCGCTAAAGTATTTGTAGCTTGTTGTCTTTTAGTGTGATTGAGAATCATTATTGGCAGAAGAGGTTAGATTAAAACCCGCTCGGATCTTATACTTGCTGTCTCACGAAATATTCACACGCAATCCTAGAAAATAGCTAATAGAAAAGTATTTGTAAAGATTAAGGAATAATAACGGAGTGAAGAATTGCCAGAGTGACAGAGTGACAGGTTGACAGACAGAGTGACAGGTTGACAGACAGAGTAACAGGTTGACAGAGTGACAGGTTGACAGAAAGAGTGACAGGTTGACAGACAGAGTAACAGGTTGACAGAGTGACAGGTTGACAGAAAGAGTGACAGGTTGACAGAGTGACAGGTTGACAGAGTGACAGGTTGACAGACAGAGTGACAGGTTGACAGAGTGACAGGTTGACTAGAGTGACAGGTTGACAGAGTGACAGGTTGACAGACAGAGTGACAGGTTGACAGAGTGGCAGGTTGACAGAGTGACAGGTTGACAGAGTGACAGGTTGACAGACAGAGTGACAGGTTGACAGAGTGACAGGTTGACAGAGTGACAGGTTGACAGAGTGACAGGTCGACAGAGTGGCAGGTTGACAGAGTGACAGGTTGACAGAGTTACAGGTTGACGGAGTGACAGGTTGACAGAGTTACAGGTTGACAGAGTGACAGTGATAAATTAACGGAAGGAAAGTGTCAAAATGACTGTCAATATTGGTAAAAGAGGCAGAGAAAAGAAAGTTGGAAAGAAAATGGTTGAGGATCATTGATTGACACTTCTCACCATTTTTTTCACAAGGCGGAATTTTCCACGACTGCGGAGTGCACGACCTTGACATGGCCTGCTGGCTGGCTGGCGAGTGGCCCTCTACGGTTTTTGCCACCGCCGCTCGACACAACCCCCAGCTGAAGGACTTCAACGATCACGACACGGCCGTGATTGTGGTCAAATTTCCTAGCGGCGCGATTGGCATTATTGAGTTGGACAGGCGGTCAACTTATGGATATGACCAGAGAATTGAGGCAAGTTTGAAGTCCTACATCCGGGGGCCCGTAGCCCAGTGGCCAGCGGCCCAAGCTCGATTCATTTGTTGTGCAGTCACATTAACGTCCTTGAGGGCTAACCCGATAAATAAAGTTAGGGGGCCGCTGTGCACTCCTGTGTGAGAGTGTGCCTGTGCGTATGACTGCGTACGCATCTGCGCGCCTGTGTGCCTGCTCAGGGGAGTCGGCGGAATGGGCAGTAATGCCTCTCGCCGGTTGTGTGACAATGTCGCTTAACCCTTAGATGCCGGGTGGCTAGCAGAGCTGACCATAGCCATAGAATAGAAGGTGACGAGGAAAAAAATTGGTAGTCTATGGCCAGTGAGGCGCAGAATTGCAGCTCCTTTCCTGCCGAACATGGTCAGCTGAGCTGACCATGGAATAAATAGCGCACTCACTCAGTCTGTAGCACTCTGTAGCGACCACTAGAGCAACTTTCATGTACTAACAATGGCACAGAAAAAAGATGCAGTTTATTGTTGAATTAATTTCGAACTATAAAGTTAAAGGGAAAGTTAAAGTTAAAGTTCAAGCAAAAGAAGATATTTGTCCAAAAGCAACAAAAAAATTATGATTTTGAGACGCAACTACATGTACGCTCGTATAGTAGCATATAATAATACAGGGAACAATATTGTGGTAGAGTGCCGCAGTTGGACATTTAATTATTTTTGTCTTAACATAAAGGTAAAAAATTAATAGTCAATGCCGAATACAAACGCGAATTATATAGTACGGCTGGTGAAAGGAGTTCTTTAATTCAGTGATTCACATGCCACCGTTCAAAGCAGGGACTTGGGCACAGTCCAGGTGCATTCGGACACGCACTGCAGCAGAACACGGTGCGCTTCGCAGTGCCGTTGCGGTAGCACACGCGGCATCGCTTCACCGGCCTCGGCACGATTCCCTCGGAGGCAGCTTTGATGGAAAGTGCTG
>NIVC01000012.1:365000-422500 GCA_002269645.1 Macrostomum lignano | reverse complement strand
TCTTCGAGTTGCTTCAGGAAGTCTGCTGCAGATCTTCCTCTTCGGAGCTTTCTCTCTCGGAGATTGTGGCTCCGGGTCCGTTCCGGACCACTTGTATTTATAGGCAAATGGACCCCCATGAGGTCACGTGGGTCCAACTCTTCAGCTGTCAAAAAGGTCACGGTTTGGCTGCTGTCAAACTTGGCAGGGTAGAAAGTTACTCCATTGGTTCAGTGTAAAAGCGCGTGATTGGTCATCGCATTCGAGTTATTTTTAGTTACATTTGATTGGTTCACGTGCGTACGGTTGAATGATGCATCTCTCCTGGGGTTTGCGTTCGACACGTACAGGTTACACGTGATTGGGTGATTTCTAAATTTAGCATGCTCAAGGTCTCTCTTTTTCTATTGGTTAGTCAGCATATACTTATAATTCAAAGCATACCTTTATTCATGCTCTTCAACTTACTACTAAATAAAATGTGTGAGTAGTACGTTAACACTTTTATGTCTTTTTTACGAAAGGTAGAACACTCTACACTCTCCTCTCGTCTCCTCTCCTCTCCTCTCCTCTCGTCTCCTCTCCTCTCCTTTCCTTTCCTCTCCTCTCCTCTCCTCTCCTCTCCTCTCGTCTCCTCTCCTCTCCTCTCGTCTCCTCTCCTCTCCTCTCCTCTCCTCTCGTCTCCTCTCCTCTCGTCTCCTCTCCTCTCCTCTCCTCTCCTCTCCTCTCCTCTCCTCTCGTCTCCTCTCCTCTCGTCTCCTCTCCTCTCCTCTCCTCTCGTCTCCTCTCCTCTCCTCTCCTCTCGTCTCCTCTCCTCTCCTTTCCTCTCCTCTCCTCTCCTCTCCTCTCCTCTCCTCTCGTCTCCTCTCCTCTCCTTTCCTCTCCTCTCCTCTCCTCTCCTCTCCTCTCCTCTCCTCTCGTCTCCTCTTACTTGACTTAACTGCAGGGCAGTCCGAAGACGCAGCGGGGAGGCGAGAATCGCCCATTCCGCTAAACCCTGGTGACCCGCTTCGGCAATGGTGCAGGGCCATGCAGTCAGGGCGGTCCGCCAGTACGTCCTGCAGCGTTTTCTTCATTAGGGAGAAAGAGGCTCGTCTAGTTGCCCGAAGGAACCGGACGAGCCGTGAGATGTTCTCGGGTCTACAAACGTCATCGATGGATGGGTTTGGACCGAGGTGGTTTAGCCGCTCCCTGGTGAAGAACGGGCATTGACAGACGAAATGTTGAGCATCTTCGTTGTCGTACAGTACTCGCAAGAGGGGCACAGTTCATTCCGGATGTCGCCCCGGAGGAAGCAGTGCCTAGCGAAGCAGCCATGACCCGTGAAGGTCATAGCAAGAGCCCGGATGTCCTTCCTGCTTTGGTTCAGGAGGACAGTTCGAAGCTTTCGAGATGGACGAGGGACCGCCGCACGTGATTGGCGGCAGGTGGTGAGGTTCATCCATCTGTCCCTGTGCAGGGCGGAGGCCCAGGCAACAATGCTGCGATTGATGGTGGCCGCAGGGATTGGAGCCAAGGGCAGGGGTCCCTGGAGGGAGCCGCCACTTCCTTGTTTTGCAAGCGAGTCGGCTAGCTCGTTTCCAGGGAAGCCCGCGTGACCTGGGATCCATTTGAGCTGGACAGCATTTTTGCGTCCCAGCGTATTGAGCATCCGGACGCAGTCGGAGACCGTCTGGGAGGCCGTAGTGGTGTGACAGACGGCTATATAGCAGAGCAGCCTGACTGTCGGGGTGAAAAACTATAGTTTTTCCGGAAGTTTTTTGCTGCATACCTCTGCAGTGTGCAGGAGCTAATAGCAACTGGACTTCGTTCTGGAAGACAGTATAGAGAGTCTTCCAGTGTGCTGGGCATGCGTGGCGAGCACGCGGCCATTGGTGAGAAAGCAGACCCCAAAGCCGGGGAGGCCGTCTTTTCTCGTCTCCTCCCGTCTCGTCTCGTCTCGTCTCGTTTCCTCTCGTCTCGTCTCGTCTCGTCTCGTCTCGTCTCGTCTCGTCTCGTCTCGTCTCGTCTCGTCTCGTCTCGTCTCGTCTCGTCTCGTCTCGTCTCCTCTCGTCTCGTCTCGTCTCCTCACCTCTCGTCTTCTCGTCTCGTCTCTCTCGTTTCCTCTCGTCTCGTCTCCTCTCTCGTCTCGTCTCCTCTCATTTCCTCTCGTCTCGTCTCCTCTCGTCTCGTCTCCTCTCATTTCTTCTCGTCTCCTCTCGTTTCCTCTCGTCTCGTCTCCTCTCCTCTCGTCTCCTCTCATTTCTTCTCGTCTCCTCTCGTTTCCTCTCGTCTCGTCTCCTCTCGTCTCGTCTCGTCTCGTCTCGTCTCGTCTCCTCTCGTCTCGTCTCGTCTCGTCTCCTCTCGTCTCGTCTCGTCTCCTCTCGTCTCCTCTCGTCTCGTCTCGTCTCGTCTCGTTTCCTCTCGTCTCGTTTCCTCTCGTCTCGTCTCCTCTCCTCTCGTCTCCTCTCATTTCCTCTCGTCTCCTCTCGTCTCGTCTCGTCTCCTCTCGTCTCCTCTCGTCTCGTCTCGTCTCGTCTCGTTTCCTCTCGTCTCGTTTCCTCTCGTCTCGTCTCCTCTCCTCTCGTCTCCTCTCATTTCCTCTCGTCTCCTCTCCTCTCGTCTCCTCTCGTTTCCTCTCGTCTCGTCTTGTCATGCGCTAGGTTCTCTGTATCTGGCCCTTGAGGTAAAATTTCGCCAACCCCTGTTTTAGAACATATGGGCCACCTCGTCTTGGGTGTTTATGTCTTGTCAAGTTGTTTAACAGGTCAACCTGCCCTGGGCCGATCTTAATTAATGATCACCTATAGCTACCATGGCATTTTAGTAGTCAAATAGTTTAAGGAAAGCGATCCTTTTGCGAAACATTTGCGAAACAGCGAAACATTTTGCACGTTAAAAGTCTTTGTGTTTTCGTACCGATTCAAAAGCGGCGTTTTCAAGGAATCGGTCACGTTAGGTGAGTTGAGAATAAAGCAGAACTTTAAGTTTTCTATTCTTACTTCTACATTTAAGCAAGGACGACTTAAGTAGAAGGACGGGAAACCTCGTTTCTTAGAAAAGTTTTGAAGGCACTTTTTCCCGAAAAAATACACTACGGAGATAGGAAGTTTTCATTTTTTCAGCACAAAAATTGTTATTGCGTTTGATAGGAGGCAGATCCAGTGTTCATCTTTTGATATGTTGTGCCTTTTTTATTGCTCTATCGATATTTATAAAGCTTTTCGTTCAGAAAATTAGGATTCTATGTTAATTTTTTATTCTACGTATATTTTCGCGCGTCTTGTGCTTGAAATACATTAGAATGCCACGGCTCGGCTCTTTAGCTTCATGAGTCTTTTTTATCATTCTTACCCGACTGTTAGCAAATATTTGTAACAGAGATGATAAAATAGGTTCATAAAACCAAATATTGGAGCTGTGTCATGCATTTTTGTGATTTTTAGATACAGGAAATATACGTAGAATAAAAAATTAACATAGAATCCTAATTTTCTGAACGAAAACTTTTATAAATATCGATAGAGCAATAAAAAAGGCACAACATATCAAAAGATGAACACTGGTTCTGCCTCCTATCAAACGCAATAACAATTTTTGTGCTGAAAAAATGAAAACTTCCTATCTCCGTAGTGTATTTTTTCGGGAAAAAGTGCCTTCAAAACTTTTCTAAGAAACGAGGTTTCCCGTCCTTCTACTTAAGTCGTCCTTGCATTTAAGTCAGATAATAAAAAGTAAACCCAGAGCAAGCAATGGTGACAGTGAATTTCAAAATATTAAATTTTTCAAAGTGTTAAAGTATCTGTAAGACTTCAGGTCGATGATAATATCAAATAAACTTCAAAAGTTCAACTTACATACTATTTTATTTATCTTCAGCATTCAGGTTTTATAGATTTCACTTAAAAATACTGTTTTTTTAACTTCCTAGTTTTATCATTGGATATTTAGCTTCTTAAATTTATCATGTCTGTCTATTCTAATTGTATTTTTTACATAAGACTATTTATCTAAATTTAGCAATTAAAAACATTAACATATTCAAGGGCATAGCCAGGAATTTCCTATGGGGGGATACACCAAAGGTGAATTTTCTATGGGGGGATATGCCAAGGTAAAATTGCTATGACAGAGACATGTGGTATCATGTATAGCAACAGAAGGCAACAAAAAAGTTTTGGTCAAGCTCTTTGGGAGGATACATCCCCCTCCCTATCCTCCCTCCCTATGCCCTTGAACATATTACCAATTTATGAATTTATCTAACTTTTTAATTCAAAAATAAGTTGATACAATGATACTCATAGAATTTGAGCAATTTCAAATAAATAAATACCCTTTGCATCAATCTGGTAGGCCTAATATTAATAAAGGCCAAGGGGGGCCTATTTCTAAAAAGTAGAATTCTAGCATAGGCCTAACCAAAATTTTCTTTTAGTTATCTATACTATATCTAATCTCAAATATTTACCTGTTTGTATCCTATCCATATCCATAGCTAGTATATTTTCTGTAACTTCCTTGCTTTGGTTACAAAGCACTATTAACCAATAATACTTAAAGAAAATATTATAGCATTAATCTAAATTTTTGTCACCCACTACTCTATCTATACAAAAGGTAAGGTACCCCACACTCTGGATCATATAGTATACGCCCAAAAATTTGGTTATTGGTAAGAGAAAAAAAGAAAAAAAAGAGTTGGTATTAAGTAGAAAAAAGATAAAAAGTTCATTTTTAATTATAAAGTGCAATTTTTGGCATGCATTTGCATTAATTCAATTTTTGTCTGGGTATGCACCCAGCACAATCTAGACTATGGAAGATAGACAAGAAAAAAATTAGACAGATTTTTTGTATTATTAGGAATAAGCAACTTATACTAAGAATTTCTTAAAGAGGTATAAGTAAATAATCAAAGTTAAAAATGGTAAAAAAATGGCTTTAGCTTATAAATGAGTAAGCCTATGTCATTTTTTGGTTCCTTTTTAGTTTTTTTAAAATAAATATTAATGGAATCATACATTGGTCTAGGCCTATCTTTTATCGTTTATATCAAATAAAAATAGTTTGATTTCCATTTTTCTACATTTGTAAGTGATAAATAGGCACTGAAAATAATATTTTTTTATTTATTTATAGGTTGTGTTACTTTTAAGTATCTTAATAGAAAGTTATTATTTTTAGTTTACTTTTTAAAACTTAAGTATATAGGGCCACATATTCGTAATAAAAAGTTTTTGTATAAACACTACTATTTTTCTAATAAAATATCTCCTAATTTAGTTATTCTTTAGTTATATGTTACAATTTATTAAAATCTTGATTAAAAAAATATTGCTTATGACTTTAATGAAATAAAACAATTTTAATAAAACTTTCAATACATACATTTTTCAGGCTCAATCTAACATGTCAACAGTAGCCAGTGCTGCTAACAGTCTAATTGAAGTGGATATTGACAAGCAGATCAATCTAATCAATTTAAGTAGGCTATCATTGCCTCAGCACACAGTTGTAAACTGCATATTTGTTAGTCCAAACTCAGAACTTAGTTTGGCTCAGAACAGTTTGGTAAAAGTGAGAGCAGAGTGTCCATGCTCCGATGACAATACATGGAAGTCACCTGTTCGTCTTGCATTTGTCAGAGTTTGTAGCGATTCTAAAGGTCAGGAAGGTGACGGCCAGCTTCTTGCCGGCCATCCAAGTCTGATTCACAACCTGTTACGAGCTAAAACTTCGAGACAAGCTGACGTCGTTAAATGTCATATTTACTGCCCTTCAGTGAGGCTTAGAATTGAGCAGTGCTCAACCAACGATACTGCATCAGCTAAGCGAGCACAAAGCATTCAGTTAGCAGTGTCTCCTTCGCCACACTACCCTATCGGATATGAATACAAGTCCAGTTTGTTTGAGCTGTTCTCAACCCAGCAGTGCTTGTATCTGGGCGATCTTGTAACTGTGCCTGCATGCCAAACAGATGCTGCGACTCACGAGCTTGCGACTGGCACTGTGCTGTACTATACGGTAAGATTTAAGCCAAGAAATTTATAATACTCAAAAAAGCCTATTTTAATCGGTCAAGTTTAGAAAAAGCCGAAAGTAATGGTAGATTTTTTATTAATACTACTTGCTTTTACTAAGTAAGTAGTCCGATTGATTTTTTGTCAGTATATTTACCATGAACACGGATAACACGGAGCTTCACAAAAGTTCCATATGACACGGAGCTTGGTTTTGGGATGGTGTCACCGAAGGCATTGTGCCAGGGTGCTTGGACCTCTTGCGAGTAATTATATTTCTGTGATATGCTATGATTTTGTTTTCTAATAGGGCAAATGTGCACCGACAGCTCAGCCGCAGCTATTGCGCGGCGCATCTGAAGGCTGCGTATGGCTGTTCAGTCCAAGGACTGGGGGGTCGCCACTCACACCCTCAATTACCCCAGCTAATGCTGGCACCCATTTTACAGCTGGGTAAACTGAATTGCAATGCAGAGTTAAGTGTCTCGCTCAAGGACATACAAATTGTTTCGAGTGAGTCAAGAATCGAACCCGCGACCTTCAAGTCGTGAGTCCGACGCTCTGACCACTAAGCTACAACCCCAGTTTTATTTTTACAGTTTTGAAGCATCAATCCAAGGTTGACAAGTCGCAATGAATAAAAATATTCACGTAATTAATAATTCTTTCCTAATTGAACAGGTGACGAAGTCAGCTCCGGCTCTGAGCACCTTGCCGGGCCAATACTGGCCGGCTTGGAGTTCACCAGCCTCCGAGTGCAAGCAGCCAACAACAATTACAAATCGGCTGTAGTATCCTACGCACCGCGTCTTTATCCTTCGCCATCGCTACCGTTAGCCGCAGGTTTTGTTAACCGACTGACCACTTTGCTGCGTCGATGCGTTGACGCTTCGATTGAGAATAGTCTTCCACCAGTCACTGTGCTCCTGCACGGGCCCAGCGGTTGCGGCAAAGCTGCCGCCGCTCTAGCCGTAGCTGACCGTCTCAGTTTACACGTCCGAATTGCTCGATGTGAAAATTTAACCGTCCAACTGCCTGGTTCGGTCAGTAGTAGCGACGGGTCTGCTCTTGGCTCTGCGTCTGACTATGGCGAGGAAGATTTTTCCACCATCCTGTCCGGTGACGCAGCCCTGCCGAGACTGCTGCTACTCACTGATGTCGGCTTGTTAGCTAGAAAACGGGACGGTTTGTCGGGTGCCGATCCGGCGGCTGTGACTGCGTTGGCTCGGTTGCTGAATCAGACTGGCCGACAGCAGCAGGGTTGGTTGGAGCACACAGGTGTTACACTCGCTCACACGTGATTTACAGCGGCCTAGTTTAAATGCTTTTAAAAAATCGTATTTGAAGCCAAAAAAATTGTCATTGTCCCGCAGACGGTCAAGGCCGGCAGCCGTCAGTCATAATTGGCACCTGTCAATCACTCAGCCAGTTGGACGCGGGCTTGCTGGCCCTGTTCCAGCTAGACCTGGCCGTGCCACCGCCAACCGAGTCGGAACGTCGGCAAGCTCTGCTAAATGCCGGCGCTGGTCTGGAAAGCGACGCCGCATTGCTGGACCGCTTAACTCAGCGCAGCGTCGGTTTCAACGCCGCCGAGCTCTGGGCGCTGAGACGGCGCGCTCGTTTGTCGGAATTTGGCTACCAAGATTCTGCTGAAGAGACTATTGATCTTACCGCTACTAGAAGCAAGCTTACAACAAATATCGAAGGTCAGATTCGTCCCTCTGCCCTGTCTGCCGCCCTGGATGCGACGCTGAAAGCTCGAGCTGCTTCTCTCGGCGCGTCGAGTCTGCCTACAACCGCCGCTGTAGCCTGGGAAGACGTCGGTGGTCAGGAAGCGGCCGTGGCTGAAATTTTAGCGACAGTGGAGGCGCCATTGAAACGGCCGGAGCTGCGACGGCACCGACGCTGCGGCCTGCTGCTCTACGGTCCGCCTGGCGTTGGCAAGACCCTGCTGGCCAGGGCGGCGGCCAGCCAGTTGGGGCTGTCCTTCCTGAGCGTGAAAGGTCCCGAGCTCGTCAACATGTACGTTGGTCAATCCGAAGCGAACGTCCGGGCACTGTTCGCTGACGCAATTCGTCTTGCGCCTTGCGTTGTATTCTTCGACGAATTGGACTCGATTGCGCCGGCTCGTGGCGGCGGCGGCGGAAGCGGTGCGGTTGACAGAATCGTTTCCCAGCTGCTCGCCGAACTTGATGGCATCAGAACGGCCGACGCTGCTGTTTTCGTCATTGGGGCCACCAACCGAGCCGACCTGCTAGATCGCGCTCTCCTTCGGCCTGGCCGATTCGATCAGGCCTTGCTAATTGCGCCGGCCGAAAGTCTGGAGGATAAAACGGCCCTTTTCAGGGCTCAATTACGGCGACGCACGTGCGCACCGGATGTTGACGTTGAGACGCTGGCTGCCGCTCTGCCGTCGCTTGTCACTGGTGCTGATGTCATGTCGGTGGTGTCCAATGCCGCCGATCTGGCCTTGCGAGAGGCGGTTTCCGCCATAGACAGCGGATCGGAGGACGAGCTGAGTGTGAATTGTTGCCTGACTCAGGCCATGCTGCTTAGCTGCGCCAAAGAATTGGCGCCCTCCGTGACTGCTGAGCAAATGCTGGTTTATCGAAGCATGCAAGTTTGAGGTGGATATTTAATTTTTTAAGCCTGTTTTTACTAGCTTTTGTCTTTTTTACTGTTTTTTTACGAAATAAACCGTTAAAAGAAGTGCTGTTTTGATTTTAAAGAAAATAGTTTGTTACTTAGTATTTAACTGGCACTGTTTTGTGGCCTCAGCTCAGTTCTTAAAGTTATTTACTATACTGTTACTACAGTAAAGAGTAAAGATTCTAACTTTCAGCAGCAGCCATCTATGAATATCCAAAATATGGGCAAAAATTCTATTGGAAGAAATACAAACCGAGAGGTAAAAAATTAGTGAACATAGCTCGTAATTGACTGACTTTCGAAGTATTAGATGTGTAACTTTTTTCATGAAGATACTTCTGACAAAAACTACCAAAAGCAAATGACGACTGCCCAAGTATCATCAAGGACTGATGGACAAGTCTGATGACAAAGGGAATGCCTTGATGCCTTTCTGGCGTGGATACATTGCTATATCTAATGCTTTCTTATCCAAACCGGCGATCCAGCGAAAAACTATTTTGTTCGGCTTAGAAAGTAAAATAAAACAAAGTAGCATTCAAAAATAAGTAGGGACACTGCGTTTTTGCTTCGTAAAATTATCGAACCACTATACTTTAAAAATAATGCGTATCATGTAAAAGAAGAATAAAGTCGAAAACCTAAAAAGAAGCACAGAACTCAAGTTGAAATTTAACTTCTCACAATTCGCATACTTTTTAACCGACTAATCATATTATTCGAATATGATAAATCTTGTGAGTCAACGTCTGTAGAGATCGAAGTTATTGGCGAACTATCAATAACTAGCTAAATACCAGTAAGAGTTTCTGAGATAAAAATGTTTTTTTACAAATGTACTAGCTGGCTACCATAGCTATTTCTGATTTAATATGGCTATTTCAAATTTCTATCCATTTATCATACATAAAGTTAGGGGTCCCAATCCCGAGATCCCGCCTTTTTGTTAGTGTTCAGGGGCCCGGTATCCCGGTAAACACGGGATTGGAATTCACACTTTGCAGAAGTGAATATTTTTCGTCTTGCAGTTAGCACTTAACTGTTTTGAGAGAATTTTTGCATCCTGAGAATGAAGGACAGTAGGATTATCTATCAACTGTATCAAGCACTACTAGTCACTACTAAGAGTCTAGTCTAGACTTTAGTCTAACTGTCTAAGTGGCAATGGCCTGGACCTGGACACTGGGCCCACTAGCCCGGGCCCCACTGCACGCTGCAGGCGCTGCTACAGAAAGGAAAGGGGGCAGAAAAAAGTGATGGGGTGGTGACTGGGTTCTGAGTCTGAGCTTCTGTGTGTGTGTGTGTGTGTGTGTGTGTGTGTGTGTGTGTGTGTGTGTGAGGTGGTCTGTGTTGGGGGCAGAGAAAGGCACCAGCACAGCGATACAGTATAGTCCTAATCCAAGGGGAGGGTGTAGTTTAGTATGTATGTACAATTGTACATGGATAGTGAACACTGAACACTGATCATTGGACAAGGACTAGAAAGCCAAGACTTCAACTATTTTATCAATGCAGTATAAGCTAGAAATAGAAAGTAGAAACCCAAATGATGCTCAAATTAGTTGAGAAATTTGTTTTGTGGACAATGGAAAACTTTGTGTAAATTTGTTTGGCCTGGGATCTTGGGATTGGGTCAATTTTTTGTCCAGGATCCAAGGTCCAGGATTGTAAAATGTCCAGGATTTGGGACCCCTACATAAAGTCATGAATTTAAATAAAAATATGAAAAACCTTGTCTATTCTTTATTGTTATCTTAGGGTTCAATGCATTGGACCCTTGGTTTGACTGCTTGTCTATGTCTTGCTTTGTTTAAATTTTAATTAGTCATATTTAATTAGGTCTATTATTTATATCTATGGGTTTTGGAAAATGTAATAGCTATAAATTAAATTATATCATATGAAATTATATTAACAGTTGTAAGTAGTTTTAATTTAAGTACATTTTTGAGCTTCAAGTAGGTAGATTCTATAATTCCTATGAATTTCTTAAGGAACTAATTGTCATAGTCGAAAATTAAATGATTAAAATCAAGGATTTATGGTGCATCCTATTTTTTAAGTTATCAATTCCTAAGCAATAGCTTAGAGAAGTAAGACACTTTATGGACTGCATCTTGAATTAGATTTTCAGTTTTCATAAACATATAGGATACAAAAGTAGTTTGACATGTGCTAGTATTAGTGCACTAAAATCATACCTTATGCAATGCTTGAGTGATAGCTCTGGGTCCAGAAATGGCCAATCATGTTGATGATTATTTGTTAAAAATCAGCCTACAATTATATTGAGTTATATAAATTTTGCTAACTTCATTGTTAGTTATCTCTGTTATGTCCCTGATACATATCCAATTTATATGATCCTCAAAAATTGTGAACAGAATGCCTGTATTATTATTTATTCCACCATTTTTGTAGAAACAAGCTTCTTTTAGATCATAAAAATTGAATACATATCAGGGACATTTCTGCAACCAAAAAAGTTATGTATTGGAAACATCTAACTTTCTAATTTTGCTGCTTGGGGAGTACTTTCCCAGCCCTGCTCCACATATATGGCCTCACACTTGGTTCCCTAGGAAGCCAAGATATGAATTTTCCATGACAATGTCATGGCAATCTCATCTGCTGCAATCAATTTCGCTGTAATCTCTGATGCATTTTAGTACTGACTAAATTCTCAAAAAAAACTTGTTTGAACATTAATATAGTTCATATGGTAAATTTTGGTCAAGTACATAATAGTACTGCTTCCTGGAAAGCAAAGTGCTTATCATGTACTGTAGTGGATTCATTGGCTTAATATAAATAATGATAATAACTGATTATACCTGCCCTAATAGGGCAGATGTGCAACCGACAGCTTAGCCGCAGCTATTGCACAGCACATCTGAAGGCTACGTCCAGCTATATACAGTAATAGCCATAATATTCTTCTGTAATATTATGAATATTACTTATAATATTATTTAGAAAGTAATATATAGATGCAGTAATATTCTTCAGTCCAAGGACTGGGGGGTCGCCACACACCCTCAATTACCCTAGCTAATACTGGCACCGATTTTACAGTTGGGTGAACTGAAGCAATGCAGAGCTAAGTGTCTTGCTCAAGGACACAAATTGTTCCAAGTGGGTCAAGAATCGAACCCCCAACCATTGGGTTGAGCAAAGTGCAAAAGAGTAAGGAGTACTGATTACCTTGTGGTAAATACACAAGTTTTTGAATGTTTGAAGACAGTAAAAGCTGCAGTTTATCAAGGCTGCATGTACATCCTGCTCCTACGAGCGGAATTAAACATATATGAATACCGCTATAATACTTAAGCATGACTGTAATGATTCTCTAGTGATAGTTTAAATGGAAGGACAATATAAGGTTATTCGTAAGTGGGACTTTAGGATAGTCACCCGACTCACGAGACGACCGTCCGGCGCTACCTGGCGATTAAATGGCACAAGTCCTTGCAAAAATATAGCAATGCAGTTTCGCGTGCCCTGAATATGGGAGACACCGCACAGACCCACGGCATGGTACTTGCACTGTGAAAATTGTACCATACTTATGGATACTACTGAATAATTCTCATAATTAATGTTTGCATTTATTTTTCTTGTTTGCGTTTGTTGTTTCTGCTCTAAAAATAACCCACCACTATCCTTAGGTCAACAGCATTATCCAGAGGTTTCAAGTGAAGAAATGTATTGGGTGTAGATTAGGTTTGACCATAGACATTTTATTTTATCCTACTAAAGGCTGATTTTTGACAATGCGTTAATCAATTAATAAATTATTATGTTCAATACGCATACATGTCTCATGCATAGATGTTACTGAGCTTGATCTAGCCATTATTTCATATTCCAGTATCGCCAAGTTGGCGGCATGTGCGACGATGAAGACGCATACCCCTACTACGACCACCGTGGCTGGCGGCGTCTAAGGCCGCAACAGTCGCTAGAAGAGATTTATAACTTACTGCGCGACTTCGCTACTACTGATGAAGTAGTTATTAAAGCCCAAACAAAAACTGAGAGAGCGGATAAGCTTCTGTCTGATAACTCAGAAAACCACTGTCTCTGCAGGATTAAATTTGAACAGAACGGGCAGACAGTCGGCATTCCTGAGGGTAAATTTAAGGACTGTAAAAAAATTGTCCTACTAAACAACAACCGGAAGTATGAATACAACGATCTGGTTGTGGTGCGTGTTATCGAACAAAGAGTTGGCCGACCAGTTGAAGGCATCATCAAGACTCGTTACGAAGTAATCCCAGCTTACAGATTGTACCGACCTGAAAAATTCATTGGCAAACGAACAACTGTGCTGTGCATTGTTCACCTGGCCGACTCTTTCAATTCTTGGGCCCAGCCGGTCTCAGACGAGACCATTACCAGAATTATTCTGCCAAGCAGGGCCGCCTGTGCATGTGCGGCAGACGGCGACGCTTGCTACGTGAATCTGTTAAACCCGGAAGATCGCGGCTCAGATAAACAACTTTTCGGTCGAGTGGTCGCCATAGAACAGCAGGCGCACAAGTTGAAGCATAAACTGTTGCTATGCCGCATAGTGCCCGGTAGCTATGCTCATATGGAGCCTCTTTGTGGCACTGTGCCGAGAATCACGTACGACAACTTGCATGCTCAACGCTTCGATGCCGAAGTGACTAAAAAGTTCAAGGAACACATCGGCAAGGAAAGTCAACGCGCCGACATGGAATACGAAGAACGATTGCGATTCGCCAATTCTAACTATGTGACTCTGTTTTCCGTCAAGCTACGAGTAGATCCGAATACGAGTAATGTGCCAATTTTTCTGCCTAGAGCGGCAGTGAAAGTTAACAAGGATAACTGCGACAAGCTCTTTCTGGTGTGCTACTCACTCTGGCAGGTCGGGTATCCGTATCCGAAAGGACACGTTGTCGCCATAATAAACAAGAAAGATTTCGAACCAATGCGCGATCTATTGTTGTCAGTTCAATTTTCATTGCCGTTCATAAAAGCCGACGAAGAAATGGAGGCCAAGTTGAAGACAGAAGTATCCAAAGTTGCCAGTGAGGTCAGCAAATGACTCAGCGAGCCCGGCATCGAGAAGATCTGTTCGCAGCTTTATCTTCTGGCAATCACTATCGATGACGATCGACGCGAATGTTCGACGATGCTTTATCACTTGCAGCCATTTCCGAGAATGTCTACGAAATTGGAGTCCACGTGACCGATGCGTCCTACTACATTGAGAATAATCTCTGCCTTGGACAGAACAGCACAAGAGCTCATTGAAATTGAAGGCAACGATGCTGTTACTCTGCACACTTATTTCCGCAAAGTCTGTCTCTGAACTGGCTCAGCTTAGTTGCCAATCAGTCAAGAAAGTGTTTATCAGTGTTTTTCACTGTCCGATTTGATAAGGCCAGCAGTTCATTCAGCATAGAATCTAAAAGAATTCTTCCTACCGTGATTAAAGTTCGTTGCAATTTGAAAAAGTCACAAGTTACCAAAGTGCTTACTCAGAATGAGTCACCCGAACGTAGAGATGACAAAGAAGTTGCTAGCATGCTGAAATTCCTCTGCAAGATTTCCATTCGATGGCGACTGGATCGACTCGGTGAGGCAGCCTTCTGCCAGTCGCCAAGAACCGGTGAGCCTCCCGTCGATCAAAACTTCGAAGCTAGCTGTTTGGTAGAGGAATTCATTCTCAAAGCTAATTTTGCCGTGGCGAGAATTTCTGAAAAAGCCGGAAACTACCGATTCGAGTGCGATTCCCAAGAAGGAGGACCCTCCCAGAGCCCGTTGCCGAGTGGCTAAAAAACGGCGCCACTGTGCCTCTGCTCAGATCGGAGCTCTCGAACCATTGCTAATTTACGATGAGACCGAATGAGCCTGCCGTGATCTTGATGAGAATATCATCATGTCATTTGATATTTTGACAAGAGAAAGTTCTTTTTCTTTTTGGAAAGTTCTCTCATGTTCCCATATCTGCGTCATCGGATTTAAACAGAGCCGAGTATCGCATTTTAGGACGACCCCAAGCATTCAGTGAGGACTTGCCGTAAAGTCTTGTCGCTACACTTGTGATTACAGAAGAGTTAAAAGTTGCGACAGAGCAGTCGGCGACGCAGCCGAGACATACAAAAATTTGAGCCTGTAAGAAGTTAAGCTATCAATCTCGAAAAAGACAAGATGACTTCAAATTATCGATACTCAAAATTCTTTTCTAAGTCAGTGTTTGAGCTAAATTAAATCTAAAGACTGAAGTTCTGTCTGCGGACCCCCTGGCCCTTTCGTTATCTTATCTTAAGTCACAGTCGACTATCGTTTTATCGTATATGGCGCCCGTGCAAAAATGCAATAAGCAAGTCTAAGCTATTGCGAAGTCCAGTTCAGTGCAGCTGCCCTGAATCTCACTCGTTGCGATATCTCGTCAACTATTTTGTACTGCACTGGTCTCTGTCCCTACGTCGTACGATGCTGGCTTGCAGCGACGGCCTGTCATCGGAGTAGTTCGCAACTTGTTTTTTGAAAATCTCGTTGACATTCATTGATAGCTTATATGTATAGTTTATTAATTATTACTTTATTTCCTCAAATACTAAAATTTAGAGAATTTTCACCAAGTTTTATATTTTCGCCTTTGCCTCTTTTGTCGTGTTTTCTGTGTCATAAACCTGGATGCTTCAATTTTTGGACTGGCCGTCTTCAGTGACGGGAGTTCTTGGCTTTAGAAGAAGCGCCTCCCAATTCAAGTTGTCATGGTTCTCAGTGAAGACGAGCTATCTTAGCATCAAGAAAGGTATGCTATTTTTTTAAAATTTGGAATTAATAACTCGAGTAAATGAATCCGTTAAATCAAGTCAATCAATACTAATTTTTAGCGTCGGAACTCTTGACTATTTCGATACCTCAAGACTATTCGGTGAGTCATTTCTGTAAAAGTTGTCGTTAATGACACCAATACGGAGCGGAAGCGGACCAAAAATTCGATATTGCTTGCAAACGACCAGTAGGGCGATCAGCAACCTTGAGATTCCATCTCCTAATTTGGGGGCCGCCTGGTAAGCGTTCAATCTATTTACGTGTCGAAAAATGATTCAAAGTATCAAATTATCGATCACTCTCCAAAAAACTTCATTTCTAACCCAGTGTTTGAGCTAAATTAAATCTAAAGACGAGTTTGTGCGGACCCCCTGGCTTTGTTACTTATCTTAAGTACAGTCACTATCGTTATCGTTTCCCGTGCAAAAATGCAAAACAGTCTAATATAAGTCCAGTTCAGTGCAGCGCCCTATCTCACTCGGCGATATCTCGCAACTATTGTACTGAGGTCTCTTCCCACGTCGTACGAGTGGCTTACGACCCTGTCATCGGAGTGTTCGCAACTTGTTTTTGAAAATCTCGTTGCATATTGATGCTAATGTATAGTTATTAAATTATTTTTTCCTCCTTTTAGAGTTTTCAATTTTATATTTTCGCCTTTGCCTTTTTTTGTTTTTCTGTTCTCCGAACCTATGATAAATTCTTGTGAGACTAAGTTACGCGTCATTATTCGTCATTTTTTTCAGTTACTTGGTGCACTTTTAATTTGGTTTTATTTTCCATGCACAGCACATAAATAACCCATTTAGTCTCGTATTCGATTGACTTTTTCATTATCTGATTTATCACAGCACCGGCAAGACGCTCACGGGAGTTCTAATATCTTACTGGTTCTCAAGGATCAATGAGCTGGATGATAACGTCTCCAAAAAATTCATTCAGACGAGTGTTTGACGATACTATGATCGACGACTGGCCCTTTCGTTATTCGTTAAAATCGACTTTCGATATGAAAAACTAAGAAGTGACTATCGCGGTTACGGCTACACCCGTCCTAAAGATGCGTCTCCACCACCGTAGGTGGGCAAGAATATCTGCAAGTGAAAATCCGTGACAAGTCTTGTATGCTTTACCGTCGAACCGCTCTTGGATTTGTTTCGATACCTGCTGGATAAGCTGGTAACAAGTGCCAATTATTCGGGTCTTCAGTGACATTTTGAAGACGCTCAGTATCCACACGTTCTCAAGCCGGAAGACGAGACGCCAACTGAAGTGAAGGACAGAGTGGACGTGTCGCTTCACGATTATTGCAATCCGGTAGTCAAAGTCCCAATGATCGAGACTTCACGGGTCTTTGAGTCTTTAATCTCGCAAATGCTTCGCGCCATAATGGTCACTTGTCTAACAGAGCAGCTACTTCAGTCCCGAATTTTGTCAGTTCTCAAAAACAGTGACGAAATCCCGATTGAGACCAAAAATATCGGATATTGTGCTGTAATATAAAGACTTCGAGATAGGCATTTGAGAAATCGCAGCAAACCGTTGATGTATTCGTGCAGTAGTCCTCCGGAAAACTTTGTAGCTCTGGTGATTTCCGAATTGCATTAGTGCTAAGGTAACGGGACCGCTAGATCACGAATAACTTGTCGTGTACGATATGATAGAAGAAATCTGATTCAATCAGTATCAAAATCGGAGTATGTCCGTCGCGTGAGTCATACGGATCGGCGAGATCCAAGCCGGATATATACAGGTGTGCTCATATTCATTGGCCCTCACAGATTGCTGTGGTTGACAAATAGTCTCAACTATGTTCGCCTGGAGTACAACTGTCTCAAAGGAATCGAGATTGTGCAAGGAAAACTTTGCACAGCCAGATTGGATGCTTGTGTTGCGACAATACGCTCGTAGAAGGTAGAGACACTCATAACTGTTCAGTCGTTTCCACACAAAAAAACCATGGCCGCACAAACATCCTGTCGAATATAACTCCGATTGCTTGCGGTGTCGAGAAGGACGCGGACCATTATTTCTCTGCGACCGTCGGCGCTTAAAATAATAGCTTTGGCAACTGATAATGCTACTGAGGAATTCCCAGCGTTAAAAAAATGACGTGACAAGTGGAAATACTACCAACTGTGATGGCTGGCCATTGTTGCAGCACAGGGCAAATATGAGGATGAAAGAGTCGAACGAGATGCTATATTGAGATGCTAATGTCTTTATAGGTTCAATCCTAAAGCCGTTATTTTTTGTCCTTTTCCATGAGTTTTCGAATTCGTTAGGCTAACTTTTCTTGACAAACTATTGCCAAAGTTTTTTTAAAGGTTTTTGTAAACGGGTCGTTCTCCGAATTATGATAAATTTCTTGGTGGCGACTAAGTTACGCGTCATTATTCGTCATTTTTTCACTTACTTGGTCCACTTTTAACGTTTTATTTTCCATGCACATGCACAGAAAGTAACCCATTTAGTCTCGTATTAATTGATTTTTTCATTATCTGATTTATCACAGGCACCGGCAAGACGCTCACGGGAGTTCTAATAGCTTACTGGTTCTCAAGGATCAATCGCTGGATGGATAACGGGTCTCCGATTCATTCAGACGACGACGATACTATGATCGACGACTCGGATTCGGAATTCGTTAAAATCGACTTTCCAGATATGAACAAACTAAGAAGTGACTATCGCGGTTACGGCTACACCCGTCCTAAAGATGCGTCCTCCACCACCAAGGTGGGAAAAGAATATCTGCAAGTCAAAACCCGTCGACAAGTCTTGTACTGCGGACCGTCGAACCGCTCTGTGGATGTTGTTGTCGAGTACCTGCTGGATAAGCTGGGTAACAAGTGCCCGAAAGTTATTCGGGTCTTCAGTAAACATTTTGAAGACGCTCAGTATCCCACACCGTTCTACAAGCCGGACACGACGAGACGACCAACTGAAGTGACCTGCAGCGACAGAGTACGCGACGTGTCGCTTCACGAGCTTATTCGCAAATCCGGTAGTCAAAGTGCAAGGTTGATTCGAGACTTCGACGCGGTCTTTGAGTCTTTTAATTCTCGCCAAATGCGTGACGCGCCATCAATGGTCACTTGTCTAACGGAGCAGGCTGATCGCAGTCCCGAATTTTGCCAGTTTCTAACCAAAAACAGTGACGAAATGCCAGCCATATCACTGCTGGCTGAAAAAAGAGATGAAAACGCCAACTTTTTCGACAGCCTAAAGGGTCTGGTCAACCTTTTACGATGAATTAGTGCGAGTTGAAAAAATTAAAGCCCTCCAAGAAGCTGATATCGTTCTTTGCACAACTAGCAGCAGTGCGAATGGTCTGATGCAAAAAGCGTGCAAATTCACCCAGATTATAATCGACGAAGCTGGCATGTGCACCCAACCGCAGGTGCTGGTGCCGCTGGTTGGCAAAGCGGAAGCAATACTGCCGCCGGGATCGCCTCTGATACTGCTATCAAACAAGGGAGGGTCCGAGTTGAGGCCGGCATCGAGCTACGCTGAACGGCTGGTCCTACTGGGCGACCACAAACAGTTGCGTCCAATCGTGCAGTGCCGAACTGCCAGTCGGATGGGCTTCAACATTTCGTTTATGGAGGCGCATCAAAAGGACTCTGTCATGCTCGAGGAGCAGTATCGTATGGTACGTGAACTTTTCGGGTCGTGAATAGGGATATATATGTAGACTGGCAGCATTTGAAGTTGTTGGAGTACACCAGAAGTCAAGCAATTTGCCTATTTTTTCTATAGAATTTTCACCTATTTAAACTCTTTGCAGCATCCCAGTCTCGCTGACTTCCCGGCCATCGAGTTCTACAACAGCAAGCTCATCACTCGCCGTCGCCGTCGTGGACAGGCGTGGATCCGGACGTTGATCTGGCCAATCCGACCGAGCGCAGCAAGTGGAACGGCTTGAACGTTCGCCTGCTACAGGGCCGCATGTTCGACAATCCGAGAGAGCCGTCGAAACCGGGGGTCCTGACCAGCGAGTGCGTCAATATATTCCACGGACAATGGCCGGGCCTTCGCACCCAGGAGAGCTGTCGCAGGCAGGGTCACGTGTATAGAACGCTGCCAAACAAAGTGGCCAAGCCGGCCAGTGTAGGACCGGAAGGAGAGGAGGATCGGCTGGTGTTTCTGCATCGCGAAGGCGAAGAGGAGCTCAGCAGTGCGGCCAGCGACGAAGGTGGCGAATTTTCGCGCTGCAATCGGCTGGAGGTTGAAACTGCGGTAAGTCTTGCGTGAATGGGTCATTCAGTTAGAATGTTTGTAGAGCTTGCGAACTTTTCCAGCTCGCAAGCTATGAAGTTATGAACTGTGCCCCTGATTGCAGAGTGTATTTCATTGACCTTGTTGTACGACCTAGTAACCAGCCAAAAATGCAAACAAAGATACATTCGGCAGCATTTAGAACACCGCCATCAAATCGGAGTGTGAGCAGTTGTTATTAACAAACAAGTCTTTTCTTGATAAACAGGTGCAAGTTTACAAAGAGATCTACTTGCGCTTAACCGGAGTTCGCAGAGCCAATCCAGCCTCATCTGTAGCCATCATCTCGCAGTATCGGTACCAGGTGTCTGCGATCTCAACTCGGATTCGTCAGCTCAAATTGCCGATGCCAACAGTGAAAACGGTGATCGCCTGTCAGGGCAGCGAGTTTGACTACGTTATCCTCTCGCTGGTTCGGTCGTGTCCCAGATTCCTGATACCGAGAACCAGTGTGCTGAGCTGGGAGCTCAAGTTTCTCGGCTTCATTACGGACGAAAACCAGATCAACGTGGCTCTTACAAGAGCGAGGCGTGGCCTCTTCATTATCGGTGGGTTCTCATCAGAATATTTACTGGCTTTGCAGGCTTTACCTGCAGTGTAGCCAAGAGTTTGGTGCCCCTAGTATTGGCGCCCCTGGTGCTAAAGCCCCTGGTGCTAAAGCCCCTGGTGCTAAAGCCCCTGGTGCTAAAGCCCCTGGTGCTAAAGCCCCTGGTGCTAAAGCCCCTGGTGCTAAAGCCCCTGGTGCTAAAGCCCCTGGTGCTAAAGCCCCTGGTGCTAAAGCCCCTGGTGCTAAAGCCCCTGGTGCTAAAGCCCCTGGTGCTAAAGCCCCTGGTGCTAAAGCCCCTGGTGCTAAAGCCCCTGGTGCTAAAGCCCCTGGTGCTAAAGCCCCTGGTGCTAAAGCCCCTGGTGCTAAAGCCCCTGGTGCTAAAGCCCCTGGTGCTAAAGCCCCTGGTGCTAAAGCCCCTGGTGCTAAAGCCCCTGGTGCTAAAGCCCCTGGTGCTAAAGCCCCTGGTGCTAAAGCCCCTGGTGCTAAAGCCCCTTGTGCTAAAGCCCCTGGTGCTAAAGCCCCTGGTGCTAAAGCCCCTGGTGCTAAAGCCCCTGGTGCTAAAGCCCCTGGTGCTAAAGCCCCTGGTGCTAAAGCCCCTGGTGCTAAAGCCCCTGGTGCTAAAGCCCCTGGTGCTAAAGCCCCTGGTGCTAAAGCCCCTGGTGCTAAAGCCCCTGGTGCTAAAGCCCCTGGTGCTAAAGCCCCTGGTGCTAAATCCTCTGGTGCTAAAGCCCCTAGTCCTAAAGCCCCCATGAAAAATCCTTATTACGAGCTACACCCCTGGATTTCACCAGAGTTTAGTCAGAAACTGTATAGCAGTATTTTTCGTGCAATTTATTATTCATATATTCTAGTTGTTTAGCTAGACACTGGACAAAAATTTCCCAGAAAGGGTTGACAAAAAAGTGTCAGATCTGTCACAGGTAGCAGCTAACCTTAACCCCCCCCAGTGTGATCGCATCGCATGGCAGTCTCATAAAGCTTTTAATGCTGAGCCATTGTCAAATAGTTCTCACAGCGCTTGGCTAAATTTTTCTAATAGCTTGCAGTCCCGATAGGTGGCGTAATTTTATATATAGCTTAAACAGAAGGGGTTGCAAATGGACTGACTGGTCAAGTCTCTTAATGCAACCCTACGCTCAGCCACTGAAGCCAGTCCAGCCAATACGAAAAATATTGAATACGACTATATTGAATATACTCCAGCTTGTATCCAGAAAAAAACACCGCCATAAATAATTAATCGCCTCGCCCCATGTCCCCCGGTCGCTGGCCATCGAGCAGCTTCTCCAGTCTGCTACAATCTTTATTTTTATGGCTGCATAATGGCCATTGTCCTACAACCAGCGTTGTGGCAAATCTGCCCATTCCGATAACTCCTTGGCACATAATTAAGCGCGGCACGCACTCATACACAAGCTCAGAAAATGGCGTCACAATCTCAAATGAAATGGCGCCACAAACTCAATTAAAATGGCGCCACAAGCCGAATTGAAATGGCGCCACAACCTCTACTGAAATGGCACCACAAACTTGAATGAATTGGCGGCACAACCTCAAATGAAATGGCGCCACACACTCCATTGAAATGGCGCCACAACCTTGAATGAATTGGCGCCACAACGTCAAATAAAGAGGCGCCACACACTTAAATGAAAAGGCGCCACACACTCAATTAAATGGCGCCACACACTCAAATTAAATGGCGCCACACACTCAAATTAAATGGCGCTACACACTCAAATTAAATGGCGCCACACACTCAAATTAAATGGCGCCACACACTCAAATTAAATGGCGCCACACACTCAAATTAAATGGCGCCACACACTCAAATTAAATTGCCACACACTCATTAAATGGCGCCACACACTCTATTAAATGGCGCCAACCTCATGGTGCTAACTCACTTAAATGGCGCCACACCTCTAGTTGAAATGGCGCCCCAACCTCAACTGAAATGGCGCCAATAACTCAACTTTAATGGCGCCACACCCTCCATTGAAATGACGCCACAACCTCAACTGAATTAGCGCCACAACTTCAAATAAAATAGCGCCACAACCTCAACTGAATTAGCGCCACAACTTTAAATAAAATAGCGCCACAACCTCAACTGAATTGGCGCCACAACCTCAAATGAAATGGTGCCAAAACCTCAACTGAATTGGCACCACAACCTCAAATGAAATGGCGCCACAACCTCGAATGAAATAGCGCCACACACTCAAATCAAAAAGGTGTTAATAGGTAACTAAGATTGCTGAATATATGCGTGTGAGTTTGAGTTACGGAGACTTAGCTTTATCTAAGTACACTGGAAAATGTCATTCAAAGGTTAGCAGTCGTAGGGAATTTTCTCCCCAATCGCTCAACAATAAGTAGCTTATTGACGTAAAACAAGTAGAATACTTGAGCAGCACTGCCTTTCAACACACCATTGGAATTGGAACTTATTGAGTAGCTTAAATTGAAATTCATAGCTCGAAGACAAAAAAAAGCGTCTAGCAATTTTTTTATGCTTCAATAACTACAGAAGGTGAAGTTTCAATTTGCGAACGTAACGATTTCTCTCCGTTTCTCGTGAGGTTTTAAATTCCACTTACAGTTTTAGCTACCCTGGACGCCTGCAGGTCTTATGCATTTGCGGTAGAGAAGCACTCTTAACAGATAATAGTAAGACAAAACTCAATATTATTTGCGACGCGTTTCGGCTAAAACTAGCCATCTTCAGGCACTATCGAACAGAATTTATTTCAACCTATTAAATACTGTGTAGATAATTTTTTCCAATATAATATATATATATATATATCTTTTCAATACCTGATTTTGTCGTCTACACAGTATTTAATAGGTTGAAATAAATTCTGTTCGATAGTGCCTGAAGATGGCTAGTTTTAGCCGAAACGCGTCGCAAATAATATTGAGTTTTGTCTTATGCATTTACCGGTATAGTCCTAGGTCGGAGCCAGCTACCCGTATGTGGCGCCCATAAGCTTGAAAAGTGGCGCCCCATAAGCTTGGAAAGTGGCGCCCCATAGGCTGAAAGAGTGGCGCCCCATAAGCTTGAAAAGTGGCGCCCCATAGGCTGAAAGAGTGGCGCCCCATAAGCTTGGAAAGTGGCGCCCCATAGGCTGAAAGAGTGGCGCCCCATAAGCTTGGAAAGTGGCGCCCCATAGGCTGAAAGAGTGGCGCCCCATAAGCTTGGAAAGTGGCGCCCCATAGGCTGCAAGACTGGCGCCCCATAAGCTTGAAAAGTGGCGCCCCATAGGCTGAAAGAGTGGCGCCCCATAAGCTTGGAAAGTGGCGCCCCATAGGCTGAAAGAGTGGCGCCCCATAAGCTTGGAAAGTGGCGCCCCATAGGCTGAAAGAGTGGCGCCCCATAAGCTTGAAAAGTGGCGCCCCATAGGCTGAAAGAGTGGCGCCCCATAAGCTTGGAAAGTGGACCCCATAGGCTGAAAGAGTGGCGCCCCATAAGCTTGGAAAGTGGCGCCTCATAGGCTGAACGAGTGGCGCCCCATAGGCTGCAAGAGTGGCGCCTCAAAGGCTGAAAAAAGTGGCGCGGATTTTTGCTTCTCTCTCTGCGTCGCTAAAAATCGGAAAAGAAATTTAAAAGTTTCTTTCATATCCTCAACGTCTACTACAAGTAGCCTATATGAGAATTTTTTTCAATTAATTAACGCAGGAAACAGTCACCTACTGCGAGTGAACGAAATGTGGAACCGTCTGCTGAAACGTCTGGATAGTCGCGGATGCATTTTGAAATCGAAAGAGGCATCGTTTCCCTTCGTTGGTGAATCGAAGCAGGCTCCCTGGTTTCATCCGGATTCTGCGGAGGCAAAAGCAGCGAGGGCCAACACGGAGTTGAAGAGCGACTCCGATCGTGGGGCCAGCTCTGACGATAGCCCTGCCGGTGGAGATGAAGATAGCGATTGTAGTGACTATTGACCAGCTCTGGCTAATTTGGATGGGTAACAGGGAGAGAGGTAGATAGAGAGGGACACAGGTAGAGGCAGAGGTAGAGGTAGGTAGAGATGTAGAGAGGTAGGTAGAGGGAGGTAGAGAGGGAGAGAGGTAGGTAGAGAGGTAGATAGAGAGGGAGAGAGGTAGAGAGAGAGAGAAATGTGCAGAACACTTGTATTTAATTCTAGCAGACTTAAATATGTTATCTCTTATTTACATTCTAATTTTTTTCAATAAAGTAAACAATAACTCTTTTAATTTGATATTTTTGTTTTTGCTTTTAGCTTGCGTGGTTTTCGCGCATTTTGCCATGCAAAAACTGTATATTGTAGCCAATATTATCCATTTTTATCGAATTTTCTTATCTTCTCAGCAACCACATGACTGACGCGCCATGGTCTAGCAACAAAAAATATTTTATTACGCAGTGATAAGACTTCCTCGATACCGACGTAATAGCACCTAGCAACCGTTTATGAACAAGACTGACGCGCATAACAACCAAATTCGTTCCCTTAGCAACCACATTAGCATCATTAGCAACGACATTAGCGCCATTAGCAACCAAATAAGCACCATTAGCAACCAAATTAGCGGCCTTAGCAACCAAAATAGGATCATCAGCAACCGAATTCGCGCCATTCGAAACAAAGTGGCGCCATTAGCAACCAAATAAGCGCCATTAGAAACCACACTAGCGCCATTAGCAACTAAATTAGCGTCATCAGCAACCAAATAAGCGCTATTAGAAACCACACTATCGCCATTAGCAACCAAATTAGCGGCCTTAGCAACCAAAATAGGATCATTAGCAACCGAATTCGCGCCATTCAAAACAAATTGGCGCCATTAGCAACCAAATTAGCGCCATTAGCAACCAAATAAGCGCCATTAGAAACCACACTAGCGCCATTAGCAACCAAAAAAGCGCCATTAGAAACCACACTAGTGCCATTAGCAACCAAATTATCGTCAATAGCAACCAAATTAGCGCCATTAGCAACCAAAAAGCTTCATTAGCAACCAAAAAAGCGTCATTAGCAACCAAAAAGCGCCATCAGCAACCAAAAAAGCGCCATATTAGCAAACCAAATATTTACATTTTAAAAGCAACATCACAACTTCTCTTATATATCCGATGCATTATTTTCTAAACTGTTTAGTTTAGAAATATATTTCTTCAGATAGATATTGCTGAGATATTTCTATCTATCTTCATATTTCTTCATGTTTTCATGATATTTCTTCATTTTTTATTCTCACCAGGCTCTAATGGTCTTTGCTGTTTGCCTGGTTGTCTTTTTCCAGACGCAGATTGTTTGCCTAATGTAATTTAAAATTTGTTTTGCTGTGTTTGATGCGTGTTACGCGTCACTATTTAAATTTCCGTTTCTAAGAAATACTCAGCAACAGCGACAGCCCGGTCCCCTCACTCACGCTATCACACAGCCGAAAAGTTTTGCGTGCCATGCATAATCATAGCTTACACCTGCCCTAATGGGCCAGATGTGCAACCGACAGCTCAGCCGCAGGACTGGGGGGTCGCCACACACACACCCTCAATTACCTCAGCTGATTCCGGCACCCATTTTACAGCTGGATTAAAGGTGTTTTGCTCAAGGACACAAATTGTTTCTAGTTGGGTCGAGAATCGAACCCCCGACCTTCCAGTAGTGAGTCCAATGCTCTAACCGCTATGGGCTACAACCTCTAGGCTTATTTAAACAGGTCGTCTCTCCCATATATGAACCCCATCAAGCATGCCTGAGAGCTGTTGCTGAGTGCATTCCAAATGCACAAGCCGTCTCATAATTTAACGATTGTAAAAAGCTTCTCCCGATCAATAGCTTACTACTCTCTCTGCTCCACATTGTTGTACATGACTCACTCTCTCTTGCCTAAGCTTAATTATTGTTTAACAAGTCCTGACCAATCATGCATCACTTCGCGACTACGCCCACCAAAAAACAACTGGAAAATATATTAAGCAGACATTATTAAGCAAACTCACTTTACAATTTTTTTGCAAGTCAGTTTTCTATTATTTTTTTGAAATAGCTACATTCTTAACAGTAATGTGGTCACAACTGTCACAACTGCTTTGCTCGCGGCCAACTTTCACCGGCACATCCTCGTCACTCGTCACTGATGGTTCTCCTCTTGACGGCTCTGCTACTTAGTCTCTGGGCCGTAGCAGTGGACGAAGATTGCGACTCGACTGAGACTGTCTAAATCAGTCAGGGTGGGCAGCATGATGACCGAAATTCAGTAGAACTTTGGCGACCACATGTTTCCTGTAGCAGGAAGCAGGAAGCACCCCAGGTATAAAAGTTCCAGAGAGAACTTTAAAATAGAAATAACCCGTGCACGCTTAAATAACAGTAGATTGATTAAAAAAGTTTGCCCTGATTCGTTTCGCGTCGAGTAAACTTGTGTTGATATAAAATAACTTCGTCAAATTTGAATTTTTACTATATAGGAATATAGTCTCATAAAATCTTAAAAATAGGATTCGTGAAAACATTTTTCCTCATTAAAAAGCGAAAAACTTTCCATAATCTTAAAAGCCCCGTTAAAAGCTCCGACAGCACTGAAGAGAATCAGTGATAAAGTCAAATATGATGTTTCTTTTTTAATTGCTTATTTCTGTCTCGCTTTGAAAGATCTTATGACGAGCTGAATTAGCAAGCAACGGCAGCAGTGGACTAACAGGTGAAACTGACATCAATCTGTCAATTCAATTAGTCAGAAGTGAAATTTCTGCGCCACATCAGGCAGCCTGTGCAGCGAATTAATGTACTTTTAATATTCAGCTTTGGCCCTAAGGCTCTCATTAGTCTACACGTGCGCAGCTTGCGTTACACGCAAGAGAACTTTTAGCAACTCTAAAAGGCTGGCCACCTACAGCCTACCTCTACTTCCACTGACATCTCATTCAGTTTCACCCATTCGGCATATTTCCCGGCAGTTCTAATAACTACAGTGACATAAACCCACAGTTGAATAATGATTGCAACTGTCTCCAGAATTTATTTATTGAAGTCACGATGCCTCAGCTCCAGCTCAGCAAAACCCCATCGCAGTGCATTTCAGTTCACAGAGTCAATCAGCTGAAGGTCAGACAGGCGGAGTTCGCAGCGTCCAACGAAAGCCAACGCGGCAGTTGGGCGACCCGTGTCAGGTGCAGCTGAAGGTCAGCTGCGTTCTCGTCAGGCAAATATAAGCGCCGAATACGTCTGTTGCTACGCAGTATCCAAGGCAAAATATTTCATCCACTTGGATTTCAGCAATCACACCATTTGGGTTAAAGAAGTGACAGTACCGGAACCACCAACCGGTTTTCTTTGTTTGTGTTACTGAGCAGGACCCATGAAGGCCGTCATTGTCCCTATCGTAAGTGCTGAACTGCTGAAGGTTGTGAAACCGTCGTGTGTCATTATAGAGGTCGCCACCCGGATCCTCACCCCCGAGCATCAGTGTGTAGTTCGTGTCTTCTCCGCGCACCTGAAAGCCAGTGAAAGTCTGACGCATCAGTGAGCCGTCAAATCGAGCTCCCTCAAAGGTGAACTTGCAGTTCCGGTCCTTCGTCATGGCTGACAGCTGCTCCAGACCTGCGAGATCGGTGAGTTAAGAATTGCCTATCAACTGTGGCGGCCGGCACTGCTTTAAAGCGATGGTTTTGGACAGCTGCTTGCTTTGTTCCCCGCCACACGTAAGGTCAAAACCGAACGGTCAGGTGGAATTATTCCTTGGCGTGATCTGTACTGTAAACATCAAATTCTTTTCTCCTTCGCCCTTCTGCCCGCTCTCCTTCCCCACTCCCCTTCTGGGGTCTGTGAGCAGCACTGATTGGCTGTCACTGGATGTCCTGAGCTGACTGACTGAGTCTGCCTCCCTAATCGGTCTGTCTCTGCCTCCTGTCCTCACCAGTACCTGCTCCGTATATTACACAGGGCTCTTGAATTGCGTTGGATAATCACTCAGATGGGCTCTAAGTCACCCAGCCTCAGGCCGCTCACCCATCCAGTAGTTGCCGCTGGGATCTCCGAATCCCCTCACGTAGGTGTCCCAGTTCTGTGCGAACGAGAGGCTGTTATCCAGGTGTCGCTGGAAGACCACCTCAGAGCCGACCTCAGGACTGGGAACAGGGCTGGTTAGCGATCGGACACTGCTGAACTCTTTCTGAGAGCCGTCTTGCAAGCCATAGGGCGCGAATCGCACAGCCTTCCGGATGTAGGATGGGTCCGCAGAGATTCCTCTCCTGATATTCAAGCACCTGCGCCAGGTGTTGCACAGAAACACCAGCTGACCGGCAGTTCCATCGCTGGACACTCGGCCCATGAGGAAGGCACCGAAGTTTTTTCTCAATATTCCACTTTCAGGAACCACTTTCAGTCCCGTGACACGTCGTTCGGCCACTCCAGTGATATTGAGGTCCAGTGAGAGCTCGAACTTATCATAGAATGGGTTGTATATCAGCGTCGCAGGCTGCCTCACGAAGTCCACCGAAACCTCAGAGGCCGAGGTCCTCTGTGCGACGGACAGCCAGAGAACAAGGAGAAGCAGCGCAGAGCGGAGTTGCATGGCTGGCTACTGAAGATTTTCTGCTTGGAAGCGCTTCGGTCCTTGGAGATCGGATTCGGAGTGGCGAAGAGCGCTGCTGCTTATAAATACTCGCCATCTCTGTGCTGCTAGTGGGCCGCTGCATTCAAACAGCGTGATTTCGCCTGTGATTTCAATATTCCGACAGCTTTCTGACACACCATTTGATCAATAAAATTCTGCATATTTTCACAATTCACTATACTTTTTTGACTTGAAAAAATTGACTCAAGAAAATATTTCTGCTAATTGCTTGAGTTTTGTTACAAGTAGCTGCTATGTAGTCAAAAACGTATTGAAAATTATCAAATTTATCTCCTAAGCAGAATTTCTCTTTTCGAATTTCAGTTTGTTACCGAGTGACGAAGATATTGCAATTTCAGAGGCCAAAAGGCTCGCTCAAACCGGCTTAAAATGAAGCCAATTTCAGTGCGATCGCACGGATTTTACATTTTTTCATGGCTTTTAGTTTATACTCGTATTTCGTTTTTGCTACTCGCTTAACAATTTTCGGCTTCGGGGCACAGTTTCCTCTGCGTAGCAACTGATAAATGTCATTTCCAATCACTGTGGTCTGGTTCGCTTGCTTTTGTGCCAAATTTATGACGAGTGTATTAACAAGATATTGCTCCATTCTCTCTTCATAGGCTTTTCATTGATACGCACTTTGGCCACGTCGAACTCGGCAACTTTTGTATTCGTTGCCATTGTTACGACTTCTACTTCTGCAGTCAGTGACTACGACTTCAGTCTCAATAGTCTTCTAGATCATCGACATCAAAGTGGATCGAAGCTTGTAATCTTTGGAAGAGGCGAAATATTTTATCCTGCAGCTGCAACTTTCTTTCTCTTCATACATGTAGTCGCAGCATAGGAGCACGCCAGCCACCAGCCACCAACATTGAAACAGAAGCTGAGGAAGAATGAGAAGATCAGGATAATGGGTTATGATAAAGGATATGGTGTGGCTATCTTAGACACTGATGCCTACGTTAACAAATTGAATGCCATTCTTTATGACAAGACCAAATTTCAATGTCTTGGCTATTTTCCTGACGTCAAGATATGTCGCAACCGGTTCTTAAATCTAAAAGATCTGTTCAAAGTTTTCCTTAAAATCAAATCAAGCTAATCTGATTATGCTAATGCTAATTTGATTATGCTAACTTGATACTTAATCTAATTAAGTGACAAATAATTGTTGTTTAGCTACTACTATTTGGCTTCTCTGTGTTCAATAACAACCCGTTTGATCCGCCACTGACCTTGTCTACCAACACAATCCTCTGACTATCCCTGAAAATGCTTTAAAATGTTAGTTTTGCGACCTTTTTGCGAAAACCAATACTTATCGCCTACTTGATGGCGTTGCTATGGGGTGCTCTCTAGCCCTGCTAAATTTAGAATCTGGTGTAATTGACGGTGTGTGGCGACCCCCCCCCCAGTCCAGGGATTGAACAGCCTTCAGAATTCAGATTCGTCGCTCAATAGCTGCGGCTGAGCTGTCGGTTTCACATCTGCCCATTAGTGCAGGTGAAATCAATTAGCGAACGACGCCGAGGAAGGAAGACGTAGGCACGACACGGGCGGGGACGAACCAGGGCGGAACAGGCCCCTGTGATAGGTCGAATGTATTTTAATGAGCTCAGTACGAAAGCGATTTTAAAACAACTGTGGCTTTAAAAGGGAAAAATAAATGAAAAAAGAAAATTTTGAGCTTGCAAAGGCGAGGCAGGGTAGCCGGGCCAGAGCAGCCCCGCGCGGCCTAAAGCCTCCCAAGAGTCGGGGTCGGGAGGCTCAAGCACCCACCACCCCCCGCGACGCGTTCGCCAACCCAGAGTAGCTACGCTACTCACCACTTAGCGAACGACGCCGAGGAAGGAAAGCGAAAGCGCGACACGGGCGAGGGGACGAACCAGGGGCGGAACAGGCCAAACACCAGACAAAGAGAGAGGAGGCGAGAAGAAAGCAGTCAGATAAGCAGAAAGTTAAACTTGGACTACAACGGAAGCTGAACAGTGGCCAGCCGGGTGTCTTGATCGGGCAGATGCCGTTGATCGACAGATGTTTAGAGTGTGCCTAAACGGGACCAATATGAAAATTGCCTAAAAAGCGAAAGCGGATGTCCTCTGGCCAGTCTTGGCAGCTGGATATTCTGGTCCTGTTGCCCCAGCTGATTGGTTTTGGACATCCCGATGCGGAGCCGGGCTACGTCGACGTGCCACTGCATCACCCGCATCACCCGAGATGTATCATAGCCGCAGTCGAGGAGCTCGCCGACTTGCACGTTGTATATTGCATGTATTCCGAGACTGTTTGCTCTATGAGTTGTCCTGATTTGAGGAGACACTCAAGGATCTGGGCGTTTGCCATGATCCACTGCCCGACGGACAGCGCCTCTGGTTTCATGTTGCTGCTTTTGGCTCCACGGAGCACCAGTTAGCCCTCCGCGTCCTGGATCAGGACGACATCGGCCGAACGGGATGCGTCCCCTAGGAAGTCCGCTACCAGCATCACCTGCCTCTGTTGCCTAACTCTGTCTATTTGGGGCTTCGAGCTTTGGTCCTGAGTGGCCTTATTGTTAAAAGCGTTGAGTAACTCACCAAGGTCTTCCGGATTCTCAGATGCCGCCCGGTGGGGTTCGAGATCCTCCGACGCTTGGGCCCCTCCCCGACGCATTAGCTAACCCAGAGTAGCCACGCTACTCACCACTAATCATTATTATTACGAGCTATTTATCGAAACGAAAATTTGTCTGCTAAGAAGCACAAATTTGCCTTTCTCACAACATTTTCGCTACATAACAGCTACTTGTAACAAAACTCGAGCAATTAGCAGAAAAATCTGGTACTTTCTTAGACAAATTTTCTATTCAAAACATAAATAAAAACTATTGCGAATTGTGAGATATGCATAAATTTATTGATCAAATGACGTGGTAAAAAGCTGTCGGAATATCGAAATCAAAGCTATTTGTTTAAATGCAGTGGCCCACTAGCAGCACAGAGCTGTCGAGTATTTATAAGCAGCAGCGCTCTTCGCCACTCTGAATCCAGTCTCCAAGGTCCAAAGCGCTTCCAAGCAGAAAATCTTTAGTAGCCAGCCATGCAACTCCGCTCTGCGCTGCTTCTCCTTGTTCTCTGGCTGTCCGTCGCACAGAGGACCTCGGCCTCTGAGGTTTCGGTGGACTTCGTGAGGCAGCCTGCGACCCTGAGATACAACCCATTCTATGATAAGTTCGAGCTCTCACTGGACCTCAATATCACTGGAGTGGCCGAACGACGTGTCACGGGACTGAAAGTGGTTCCTGAAAGTGGAATATTGAGAAAAAACTTCGGTGCCTTCCTCATGGGCCGAGTGTCCAGCGATGGAACTGCCGGTCAGCTGGTGTTTCTGTGCAACACCTGGCGCAGGTGCTTGAATATCAGGAGAGGAATCTCTGCGGACCCATCCTACATCCGGAAGGCTGTGCGATTCGCGCCCTATGGCTTGCAAGACGGCTCTCAGAAAGAGTTCAGCAGTGTCCGATCGCTAACCAGCCCTGTTCCCAGTCCTGAGGTCGGCTCTGAGGTGGTCTTCCAGCGACACCTGGATAACAGCCTCTCGTTCGCACAGAACTGGGACACCTACGTGAGGGGATTCGGAGATCCCAGCGGCAACTACTGGATGGGTGAGCGGCCTGAGGCTGGGTGACTTAGAGCCCATCTGAGTGATTATCCAACGCAATTCAAGAGCCCTGTGTAATATACGGAGCAGGTACTGGTGAGGACAGGAGGCAGAGACAGACCGATTAGGGAGGCAGACTCAGTCAGTCAGCTCAGGACATCCAGTGACAGCGAATCAGTGCTGCTCACAGACCCCAGAAGGAGAATGAAGAAGGGAGAGCGGGAAGAGGGTGGGAGAGTAGCGAAAGGGAATAGAATTGGATGTTCAAGAGCGACTCGCACTACTTGTCAAGCCCAAGCAGTTGGAAGCCGCGAGCATGATCGGAATAATTCCACCCGAACGCTCGTTTCCGACATGTCAACCATTGCTCCGCCAACCATCGCTTTAAACCGGTCCTGGCCACAGGAGCTGAGCGGCCGCCACAGTGATGGGCAAGTCCTAATTCACCGATCTCGCAGGTCTGGAGCGGCTGTCAAACATGACCAAGGACCGGAACTGCAAGTTCACCTTTGAGGGAGCTCGATTTGACGGCTCATTGATGCGTCAGACTTTCACTGGCTTTCAGGTGCGCGTAGCGGACGAGAACTACAGGCTGGTGCTCAGTGGTCAGGAACCGGGTGGCGACCTCAATAGTGCAATACGATGGCATCACAACTTACAGCCGTTCAGCACTCACGATAGGGACAATGACGTTTTCCTTCGGCCGTGCTCGAAATCATTAGCAGAGCATATTGGTTGGTGGTTCCGAATGTGCCACCTATTCAACCCAAACGGTGTGATCGCCAGCACTGACTATGGTAATGACAGTAGCACAAGTCACCTTTGCCAAGACTACTCTAGACTGCTCAGCAGAAGATAAATCTCACACTGATGTTTGCCTACGGATTGCTACGGACTGCTCTGCCTTCCAACGACGACGGCTTCCTGCTGCGGCGACGCGTGGGTCGACGCCAACCGGAGAGACGGCTCAGCGTGCTTGGCTACGCCGATGACCTCGCCCTGCTGTCCTCGACCGTCGAGGGCGCCCAACGACAGCTGGATAGGCTGGTTGCCGTTGCGGCGAGCGTCGGCCTGGTGGTCAACACGCAGAAGACCGTCGTGCTATGCGTGCCGGACGACACCGAGGCTGCAATCTTCTGCCGAGGCGCTGACGGACAGGCGAGTGAGCTTCCAAGATGTCAGCAGTTCGTCTACCTCGGCGGTCTGGTTCCCGACGTCCGCGAGGATCTGCGGCGTCGCCGAGGACTTGCTTGGGCTGCCTTTCGTTCTATAAGGTCAGTCCTGCAGTCCGAGGCCCTACCGGACCGCCAGAGGGCGGCGCTGTTCCAGGCGGTGATCGAGACCGTCCTGTTATACAACGCCGAGACCTGGACGCTGACAGACTCGCTCGAGGCTCAAGTCGACGCGGCGCACGCTGGCCTGCTGCGCGCCGCCTTCAAGATCGGCAACGAGCGAGTCACCAACACGGCGCTCTATCATCGCGCCGGCCTGGCCCGTCCTAGCGATCTGCTGCGCCGTCGGCGACTCCAGCTGGCAGGCCACGTCATCCGCGCCGAGGCCTACTGTCCGGAGCCGGTGCAGGAGGTGCTGCTACTTACGTTGCAGGCACCCTACCGGCGGGGACAGGCGAATACTCGGCGCTACGTCGACTGTCTGCTGGCTGACGCCGGCGCCCCGGACTCTGCCGGCGGTGCGGCTTTTGTTCGCGCCCAAGCTTTGAAGCGCGCCATCTGACGCTGCTTTTGTGAACTGGCAGCGTACTCTGTTGTTGTTGTTGTTGTTTGCCTGAAGAGAACGCAGCTGAGCTTCAGCTGCACCTGACGCGAGTCGCCCACTGCCGCGTTGGCTTTCGTTGGACGCTGCGAACTCCGCCTGTCTGACCTTCAGCTCTGTGAACTGAAACGCACTGCGATGGGGTTGTGCTTAGCTGGAGCTGAGGCAGTGTGACCTTAATAAATGCTGGAGACCGTGGCAATAATTATTCAATTGTGGGTTTATGTCGTTACATTTGTTAGAGAGAGGTTTAAAAACTATGCCGAATGGGTAAAGCTGAATGAGATGGCAGTGACTGCAGAGGGAGGCTGTATAGCTGTATAGAGGCCTTTGCTCAGCAGAGCAAAGTTTTCTTAGTAAGTTATTCTTAACTTCCCTTAAAAATTCAGCAAGATAAAACAAATTCTGATAATATAATTATCGCCTACTGCTAGTAGCTGATTGGAGTGTGCGAAATTTGCTTTTTTGCGCGATCGTGTCAAAAATGAATGTTATTTCATGATGTCGAACTTGATTTGCTGAGACGTTTGGTAATTTTTAAGCGTGAATGTTCACACACCCGATCTAAGCCACTTTAATAAAGATTCGTTTCTCCAGTTTCTAAAAATCCATTTTCGTGAAGAATGTTAGCCAAAATACCCGTTGCCACAGACTTCATGTCATACCGTATAGATTTATTAATACAGTTTGTAAAAATAATGCATTGCATTTTTATAAGCCGGCGTTGGAGTGAAAGCTCTGAAGTGACCAGAGAAATTCTGGATTAATGGGGCGATTAAGGAGACAAAGCATAAATGTCTTAAGCTTCTGTTATCGAGACTAGTAATAGTGAATCTAGCCAAGGACACCTGGAACTAGAAACCTGGAGTCGAAACAGCTCTTATACCTAAAACTTGTATGTTTTGTATAGATACGACAAGACGGACTGAAGTATTTTTCAATGTTCACAAAACGAGATATTAAATAATTTTAAAGTCATTTTTACATCAGTTAAAATTAGTTATATTAGACCGTGTTTTTTTCAAATTTGTTATAACTGTATTTTTTTAGCTGAACAGATTTAAAAAAGACTGATTTAACTAAAATAAAGTCTCCATATTTAAAATTGTTGGCCGTTTAGACAAACTTTTTATCAACGGAAATGTTTTTCTGTTTGCTTATTACTTGATTAATACATTTTTGTTATTTTCTTAACTAAATTTATAGGTTCAAAACTGCTTAAACTCCTAATAGTAGTCGAGTTATAAAAGGGGAATTTTTATTTTACGAAACTATAAAAATATTTAAATTCTAGTGTAAGAGTTGATTAAAACTTTAAAAATCAAATCAAATTTAAACAAAGATTAGAGTTGATCGAAGTAGAAGTTAATATGATAGCTAGATTTGGTATATTATTATTGGCTTCCTTGCTCTTAGCCCCAGTAATAAAGTTCACGGGTCACGGGAAAGGTAAAACCAGAGGAAGTGAAAGTCGCGCTTCGAAATTGGGGTTGAGCAGCGTGGGCTGGGTGACTCAGCCCTTCACTTCCCCGTTGTGGCTTGAGCAGGGACTTCCAGCTCTCCCTCACCCTTCCTATTCTCCGCTAATCCTATAGTCTCTGCAGTGCCATGCACAGGGAATTATGATGGAATGAATGCTTTAAGCATAAGGGAAAGGAATTCCACATTTACACAACACGAGTCGGAATCTTGGCACATCAAACAATGTGGAGGATTTTTTTGAATTCCTAATCATTGTTCAATATTTTCTTTTCATTTTTTGGGGAGTTTTCCTGCGATCGATATGCGTATTGTGATTGAATATTTATTTAGCATTTTTGCACAAAGTTCATAGGGTAATCGCGTTATGATTCAGGTAAAAGCGGTGTCCAAGCCATGGGCACCACAAGCCAAGAAGTCTGTGGACTTCTAGTCGCAACTTGAACTGGCCATCTCAATATGATAGGGGCGCCATCTCAATATGATAGGGGCGCCATCTCAATATGATAGGGGCGCCATCTCAATATGATGGGGGCGCCATCTCAATTTGATAGGGGGCGCCATCTCAATTTGATAGGGGGGCGCCATCTCAATATGATAGGCGCGCCATCTCAATATGATAGGGGCGCCATCTCAATTAGATAGGGGGCGCCATTTCAATTTGATAGGGGGAGCCATCTCAATTTGATAGGGGGGCGCCATCTCAATTTGATAGGGGCGCCATCTCAATTTGATAGGGGGCGCCATCTCAATTTGATAGGGGGGCGCCATCTCAATATGATAGGCGCGCCATCTCAATATGATAGGGGCGCCATCTCAATTAGATAGGGGGCGCCATTTCAATTTGATAGGGGGAGCCATCTCAATTTGATAGGGGGGCGCCATCTCAATTTGATAGGGGCGCCATCTCAATTTGATAGGGGGCGCCATCTCAATTTGATAGGGGGCGCCATCTCAATTTGATGGGGGCGCCATCTCAATTTGATAGGGGGCGCCATCTCAATTTGATGGGGGGCGCCATCTCAATATGATGGGGGCGCCATCTCAATTTGATAGGGGCGCCATCTCAATTTGATAGGGGGCGCCATCTCAATTTGATAGGGGGCGCCATCTCAATTTGATAGGGGGCGCCATCTCAATTTGATAGGGGGCGCCATCTCAATTTGATAGGGGGGCGCCATCTCAATTTGATAGGGGGGCGCCATCTCAATTTGATAGGGGCGCCATCTCAATTAGATAGGGGGCGCCATCTCAATTTGATAGGGGGGCGCCATCTCAATATGATAGGCGCGCCATCTCAATATGATAGGGGCGCCATCTCAATTAGATAGGGGGCGCCATTTCAATTTGATAGGGGGAGCCATCTCAATTTGATAGGGGGGCGCCATCTCAATTTGATAGGGGCGCCATCTCAATTTGATAGGGGGCGCCATCTCAATTTGATAGGGGCGCCATCTCAATTTGATAGGGGGCGCCATCTCAATTTGATGGGGGGCGCCATCTCAATTTGATAGGGGGGCGCCATCTCAATTTGATGGGGGCGCCATCTCAATTTGATGGGGGCGCCATCTCAATTTGATAGGGGGCGCCATCTCAATTTGATAGGGGGCGCCATCTCAATTTGATAGGGGGGCGCCATCTCAATTTGATAGGGGGCGCCATCTCAATTTGATAGGGGGCGCCATCTCAATTTGATAGGGGGCGCCATCTCAATTTGATGGGGGGCGCCATCTCAATTTGATAGGGGGGCGCCATCTCAATTTGATAGGGGGAGCCATCTCAATTTGATAGGGGGCGCCATCTCAATTTGATAGGGGGAGCCATCTCAATTTGATAGGGGGCGCCATCTCAATTTGATAGGGGGGCGCCATCTCAATTTGATAGGGGGGCGCCATCTCAATTTGATAGGGGGGCGCCATCTCAATTTGATAGGGGGGCGCCATCTCAATTTGATAGGGGGGCGCCATCTCAATTTGATAGGGCCACAAACTAGATAGCTAGCTTTTTTACTTTTGTAAGACGCAGTTTATAGGCTTACTCCAGATTCTGGTGTAAAGACTCCTTGGTTGAGACCCCCACAGGAGTAATGGTTGGGAGAGGCACCCCTGGCCCGCCTATTATGGCTTGGGCATTCTCAACATTAGCGCGCACATTGCCTCTCCCACAGCCAATAGGGCGCGGGTTCTCTTGTCTCCCTGTCTTTTCCCCCAACCCCGCCCCCACCAATGCATGCACGCGTAATCCCAACCCTTTATAAACCCCAGCACTTACCTTCCTTCTCTTATTTAAGTGACACTAAACTGACAGACTGACTGACTTCATTGTGCGTTGCCATTTTTAACAGTTTTACTTGTTGTATAGCAAAATTTAAGTCTTACACACACAGGGGCATACAACACCCAAGGAAGTTGGACTTCAGGCCGCAGTTTCTCTTCGGCTATGCTAGCGCTATTGCTGCAGTTGCTGCAGCTGAGCCTGCTCACCTTGCCAACCTGGTCTGTGCAGCTCTCAAGCGACGCTTACCCGCCGAGAACATTCCAGCACTCGCAAAATAAAGTGCCAATCATTCGCAAAGAGGGCGACCGGCACGGCTTTGTGTGCGAGGCCAATGGCCGGCCGGATCCGACATACGCCTGGCAGAAGGTGGATCCGGACACTCAAACCACCGCTTGGGTTCGCGGTAATCACACGTCGACTTATCGAATCGACAGAGTGACGCGCAGCGACGCTGGTCGGTACCGATGCTACGCGTTCAACTCCCAGGGCGGACTTCGAGACTCCAGCGTCACTTTGTTAATCGGCTACCTGAATGCGTCGCGACTGTCAAATGGACGAACAAATCGCAACATCAAGCTGGTTAGCGGTGAGACCCTCCGGCTACCGGTGCCGCCGGAGATTGATGCCTACCCCGCGCCTAGTGCCCGATGGAGGAGAAACGGTTTCACGCTAAGTACTAGCGACCGAGTGTACGTGACAACCAAGCACGAATTGATTATATTGGACGTTGGCAAGAGCGATCATGGTCGCGTGTTCGACGCCACGATCAGCAGTAATTATCTAGATGCTGCTACCAAAGTCACGACGCCACTGTACACGCTTAAGGTAAGACGTGTTGTTTTCGGGTTACTGTGTTCCAAGCGTTGATTATTGATTTTAGGCTTTCGGTTAATTTATACCATAGATTCTCAGTTCCCTAAAATTCTCTACCATAGATTCTCAGTTCTAGAGAATTCTCTACCATAGATTCTCAGTTCCCTAGAATTCTCTACCATAGATTCTCAGTTCCCTAGAATTCTCTACCATAGATTCTCAGTTCCCTAGAATTCTCTACCATAGATTATCAGTTCTAGAGAATTCTCTACCATAGATTCTCAGTTCCCCTGGGGAATTCTCTATCATAGATTCTCAGTTCTAGAGAATTTTCTACCATAGATTCTCAGTTCTAGAGAATTTTCTACCATAGATTCTCAGTTCCCTAGAATTCTCTACCATAGATTATCAGTTCTAGAGAATTCTCTACCATAGATTCTCAGTTCCCTAGAATTCTCTACCATAGATTCTCAGTTCCCTAGAATTCTCTACCATAGATTCTCAGTTCCCTAGAATTCTCTACCATAGATTCTCAGTTCCCTAGAATTCTCTACCATAGATTCTCAGTTCCCTAGAATTCTCTACCATAGATTCTCAGTTCTAGAGAATTCTCTACCATAGATTCTCAGTTCCCTAGAATTCTCTACCATAGATTCTCAGTTCCCTAGAATTCTCTACCATAGATTCTCAGTTCCCTAGAATTCTCTACCATAGATTCTCAGTTCTAGAGAATTCTCTACCATAGATTCTCAGTTCCCCTGGGGAATTCTCTATCATAGATTCTCAGTTCTAGAGAATTCTCTACCATAGATTCTCAGTTCCCCTGGGGAATTCTCTATCATAGATTCTCAGTTCTAGAGAATTCTCTACCATAAATTCTCAGTTCCCTAGAATTCTCTACCATAGATTCTCAGTTCCCTAGAATTCTCTACCATCGATTCTCAGTTCTAGAGAATTCTCTACCATCGATTCTCAGTTCTAGAGAATTCTCTACCATAGACTCTCAGTTCCCCTGGGGAATTCTCTACCATAGATCATCTTTTCTCGGGAATTCTCCCCATAGCTCCTAAGTAAGACCATGGGAATTCTCTCCCATAGATTTTCATTTTTGGGAATTCTCTGTCATAAAACTCTGAGTTCTAGAAAACCCCATCTAGCAGCTAGGGAGCTTAGAATGGCTGGAATAGTTAGAAAGCCATTAATCCCCGTCGCATGCAAACTTAGGGTGTACTAAAGTTTGTGCAATTTATCGCATGCAAGCAGAATTTAGAATGGCACTGAGTGAGAACAAAGAGTTGAGAAGGGAAGCCTTTGTAAAGAGTGAATGGTTGTACCTGGCGCAAGCATTAGTGTGAGAACACACCTTTCTGTGTGGGGCAAATGGATCAGATTCAGGATGAATCACCCACATTATGGCTCTATTAACTGAACTAAACCTTGTCCATGTATTGTGTACGATTATTCACACCTTGTGCTTGGGCAATTAACGTCAGTGCAATGAGTCTGAGTTCCTTTAGCCTAGCTTTGTACTCAATATTCTCTCAATATAGAGTATTGAAGAGTATTCGTGCATGTTAGTGGCTCCATATGGTTCATCGACTCAGATGACACTTCAGGGTAGCTGAATGACACTTCAGGTTAGCTGAATGACACTTCAGGTTAGCTGAATGACACTTAAGGGTGGCTGAATGACACTTCAGGGTGTAGCTGAATGACACTTCAGGGTAGCTGAATGACACTTCAGGGTAGCTGAATGACACTTCAGGGTGTAGCTGAATGACACTTCAGGGTGTAGCTGAATGACACTTCAGGGTGTAGCTGAATGACACTTCAGGGTGTAGCTGAATGACACTTCAGGGTGTAGTTGAATGACACTTCAGGGTGTAGCTGAATGACACACTTCAGGGTGTAGCTGAATGACACTTCAGGGTAGCTGAATGACACTTCAGGGTGCAGCTGAATGACACTTCAGGGTGTAGCTGAATGACACTTCAGGGTAGCTGAATGATACTTCAGGGTAGCTGAATGACACTTCAGGGTAGCTGAATGACACTTCAGGGTAGCTGAATGACACTTCAGGGTAGCTGAATGACACTTCAGGGTAGCTGAATGACACTTCAGGGTAGTCCAAGTAAACCTGAAAGATGCATTCAATTTGTGTTTTAATAACTTTTACTCAGATTTAAAATGTGGGAGATCTGTTTTTTACTCTCTGTAGCTCGCAGAACAATCTGCTGCTTGAGTTTGGGATTAATGGGACACACTTATTAAGCTATTTTAATGCTACTTTGCATGAATGACAGTTTTGGGAGTTGCAGAGAGATTTGGGCACACCTGGACTAAATCCTATAGCTTCACGCCAGAACTAAAACTATTTATTAATCCTAATAAAGTAGGACTAAAGCCGACTGTTAAAGCAAAAGTGTATTTAAGATTTACCAATAATCATATTTTTTAGTTCTGAGTTTGTCTCTCTAAAAAAGTTGAAATTCAAATTTTTGGAACTGCTGTTGATAATCAAGTGGATTGCTAATCTATTCAATATGGATCAAGGATTAGGGTGGATTGCTAATCTATTCAATATTGATTAAAGGTTAGAAAAGATTGGTCATCCAGTTGGTCTAGCTTGTACTTCATTTACTACGTAAACCCCCCAGTATATACTCAGTGTCTTTAGAATTGAATGATTTCTTCTTTTTTTCTTGCATGCACAGATTTCTATTGGGCCACGCAAATTAAATTGCACAAAAGTTTCACAACAGAATCAAGTTTTAATAAATTTTAGAATTAGGTAAAGACTGCGGATGATTGACGTTTTAAGGATGGCTCTTTTGACATGGCTCTATAGCTGAGATTGTATTACAGAACACGCAAATAAAACCATTAAAAACTTTTAAAAACTTTATTAGCAGTATCAACTAGAAATAAAAGCACTTTTTGTAAACAATCTGACTTGCTTGTGCACATTCGCTAATAGTGGTTTCATGAGTTCAAGGATGAGTTCATTTGCGAGTTCATGAGTGAGTTCATGAGTGAGTTCATAAGTGAGTTCATGAGTGAGTTCATGAGTGAGTTCATGAGTGAGTTTATGAGTGAGTTCATGAGTGAGTTCATGGGTGAGTTCATAAGTGAGTTCATGAGTGAGTTCATGAGTGAGTTCATGAGTGAGTTCTTGGGTGAGTTCATGAGTGAGTTCATGAGTGAGTTCTTGGGTGAGTTCATGAATGAGTTCATGAGTGAGTTCATGAGTGAGTTCATGAGTGAGTTCATGAGTGAGTTCATGAGTGAGTTCATGAGTGAGTTCATGAGTGAGTTCATGAGTGAATTTATGAGTGAGCTTAAAACACCACAACAGTTATAAAGCAGGAGACCCAATGCAAAACTGTGACTAAAAATTCACTATAGTTTTTAAAGACTTAAGACTTTAGAGAGGCCACCTACCACCATTACCCGCCCCATAACAGTATATTGTGAATAATGTGAATAAGTCAAATATAGTAATAAAAAAGGTTTTAAAGGATTGCTCACTTTACTTTATTATGCTATATATAGTGTCTGTCGGTCTTTGTTTTCAAAGCCAGTGAATGCCCGCGGACCCTCCGTATGTCGCCACATGGGAGTTGCTATAGACCAGCTGTTCACCAACTCTATACCCAAGGGGAACACAGTTAGGAGACATGATAGTCCCCAAAACTTTCATAGAGTTTCATTGGGAAAATATAAATTTATCTTGAAAATTAGTTAAAAAGAAAGTTGCTTTATTTTAATTTAATTTGAATTTATTATTGTTAAAATCGGGAAATGAGTGAGAATTCTGTTCTCAGCCCATCTTGCGAAAGAGATTTTCTTAGAAACGAACTCGTCTGGTTTGGTCCGCATTTTTGGGAGGTGTCTTCTCAATGCTCCAGTGTTCCCTAGGCTAAAATGTTACATGTGAGTTCTCGAGAGGGAATCGAGGGTTCTATAAAGCATGTTAAGGGGATTTTTTGTTACAACCGCGCCTGGCGAATTCAACATGGGGGCGGTGAACAGGGTTTTAACAGCTTGAGCAAAAAACCCAAAGTTGGCTTCGAAAATGGAGCGCAGACCGCCTTTGAGTTGCTCAACTCTTCTACTCAATTTTCTTCACGATCTTAGACTAATGCGTGAGTCACAGTTTGGTATCACACCATCATTTTTACTCGCCTATATGTTTAGATGTACTCACAAAAGACCTAATTGAACCATAAGCTCACTCATGAAGTCGTTAATGAACTCACTCATGAACTCACACATAAACTCACTCATGAAATCACACATGAACTCATTCATGAACTCACTCATGAACTCACACATGAACTCAATCATGAACTCAATCATGAACTCACTCATGAACTCATTAATGAACTCATACATGAACTCGCTCATGAACTCACATGAACTCACTCATGAACTCAATCATGAATTTACTCATGAACTCACTCATGAACTCACTCATGAACTCACTCATGAACTCACTCATGAACTCACTCATGAACTCACTCATGAACTCACTCATGAACTCACTCATGAACTCACTCATGAACTCAATCATGAACTCACTCATGAACTCATTCATGAACTCAATCATGAACTCACTCATGAACTCATTCATGAATTTACTCATGAACTCACTCATGAACTCACCCATGAACTCACTCATGAATTCACTCATGAACTCATTCATGAACTCAATCATGAACTCACTCATGAACTCATTCATGAATTTACTCATGAACTCACTCATGAACTCACCCATGAACTCAATCATGAACTCACTCATGAACTCATTCATGAATTTACTCATGAACTCACTCATGAACTCACCCATGAACTCACTCATGAACCCATTCATGGACAGACTCAGAAGTTCATCTTTTCACTATCCGCTCTGGGAGTCCAGTCTGCACAAGAAACATCACTAAGTGTTTGTCTTAGTTACGGCACCGGGCAAAAAAAAACAAACTCAGCCTTGGCTGCTAAGGAGACTCAAGCGCGCTTTTTTGATTAATTCTCGCGCAAAAACAGACACACCTGGGCTGAGAGCTCAATAGGATTTTGTATAAATTATTCATAGAATTTTATCGGGCTCCTGACACGTACTCGCATGCTAGTTTAAGACTGTGTGCCATCCTGCCGTTCTATGCATGATACTGTCTCTGCCTCACTAGCCTCATCTATTGCGTTTCGATTGATACCTTCAGGTTGATACCTTCAGGTTGATACCTTCAGGTTGATACCTTCAGGTTGATACCTTCAGGTTGATACCTTCAGGTTGATACCTTCAGGTTGATACCTTCAGGTTGATACCTTCAGGTTGATACCTTCAGGTTGATACCTTCAGGTTGATACCTTCAGGTTGATACCTTCAGGTTGATACCTTCAGGTTGATACCTTCAGGTTGATACCTTCAGGTTGATACCTTCAGGTTGATACCTTCAGGTTGATACCTTCAGGTTGATACCTTCAGGTTGATACCTTCAGGTTGATACCTTCAGGTTCTTAAGTCACTGATTGATAGACATTCGGGACAAACCCTCAGGTTGCTGACCACCCCTCTTTTTCTCGCAGGTGTCGTCGCCGCCCCAACCGGCCCCAGCCCAGCGGAGGCCGACTCCGGTGCTCTACTCAGGCAACGTGACGCATGTCACGGGCGGCTTCAGCAACGCTGTATTCGAATGCGTGTTCGCCGCTAAGCCCCTGGACCGACTGAAGCTGCGCTGGTACCGAAAAGAGCTCAACTCCACCGCCCAGACCGAGCTGGCCAGCGACGGCGTGAAATATTTAATCGAACCTCGCTACTCTCGCCGACTCACCGTGTACAAGGTGCAACCGTCCGATGCGGCCAAGTACGCCTGCGAGGCCCAGCTGGTTGGCAATGATATTGTTAATTCGCCTGTGGTGCGACTGGAGGCCTGGCTGACCGTTCTGACACCGCCGAAACTAACTCGGACAGAACCGGACGACCTGTGGCTGGACCACGGCAGCGACCGGCTGCTGGGCTGCCGGGCTGAAGGCAACCCGACGCCCAGGATTGAGTGGTACCGGAATGCGGAACTGGTTAGCAATAGCACCAGGTGAGCATCTATCTGTCTATCTATCTATTTATCTATCTATCTATCTATCTATCTATCTATCTATCTATCTATCTATCTATCTATCTATCTATCTATCTATCTATCTATCTATCTATCTATCTACTATCTATCTATCTATCTATCTATCTATCTATCTATCTATCTATCTATCTATCTATCTATCTATCTATCTATCTATCTATCTATCTATCTATCTATCTATCTATCTATCTATCTATCTATCTATCTATCTATCTATCTATCTATCTATCTATCTATCTATCTATCTATCTATCTATCTATCTATCTATCTATCTATCTATCTATCTATCTATCTATCTATCTATGCACATATAAATGCATGCATGCAAAATTCGAAATAAATCCTGTCACTTCATCAGTGCCATAAATCAGCACTGCAATTTTTCCCGTTTGATACGTTTGATCAGGTTGTAAAACGTGGCGACGGCGAAGATTCAAAGCTGGATAAGCTAGTAGCCTCATCTGCATTTAGCGTAGACTGCTTTTATAATTTATCTCTTGTGTGAGTGCAGTCTCGCAAGTCTCTTTGCCTCGCCTTGCTAGAATACGAAAAGTGCGTCTTGAGTCTTGTAATTCTAAGAAAGAAGGATGCACCTCATTTTTTACCTAATTCGCCTAATTAAGGATTAATGGGAGTTTTTGTACTACATAATTGTAGAATGAAAGTCGAAAGAAAAAAATAATTGACTTCAAGACTGCAAAGGCGTGTGGGCTGGATTGGGAGGAACTTAATGACAAAATTGACGTCTAATAACGGTCACTTGTTGCGCTTATTTCTGCTTTTATGCTGAGAAAAGTACGGAACTGAAAAAAATGCCAAATCAAAACCTTTAACTTTCCAGACTTAGAAGTTTATAAAACACCCCTAAACTCCACCCATTCCCCACCCCTAAACTCCACCCTTTCCCCACCCCTAAACTCCACCTTTTCCCCACCCCTAAACTCTAACCTTTCCACATCCCTAAACTCCACCCATTCCCCACCCCTAAACTCCACCCTTTCCCCACCCCTAAACTCCACCCTTTCCCCACCCCTAAACTCCACCCTTTCCCCACCCCTAAACCCCACATTTTCCCCACCCCTAAACTCCACCCATTCCCCACCCCTAAACTCCACCCTTTCCCCACCCCTAAACTCCACATTTTCCCCACCCCTAAACTCCACCTTTTCCCCACCCCTAAACTCTAACCTTTCCACATCCCTAAACTCCACCTTTTCCCCACCCCTAAACTCCACCTTTTCCCCACCCCTAAACTCCACCCTTTCCCCACCCCTAAACTCCACCTTTTCCCCACCCCTAAACTCCACCCTTTCCCCACCCCTAAACTCCACCTTTTCCCCACCCCTAAACTCCACCCATTCCCCACCCCTAAACTCCACCTTTTCCCCACCCCTAAACTCCACCCTTTCCCCACCCCTAAACTCCACCTTTTCCCCACCCCTAAACTCCACCCTTTCCCCACCCCTAAACTCCACCTTTTCCCCACCCCTAAACTCCACCCATTCCCCACCCCTAAACTCCACCTTTTCCCCACCCCTAAACTCTAACCTTTCCACATCCCTAAACTCCACCCATTCCCCACCCCTAAACTCCACCCTTTCCCCACCCCTAAACTCCACCCTTTCCCCACCCCTAAACTCCACCCTTTCCCCACCCCTAAACCCCACATTTTCCCCACCCCTAAACTCCACCCATTCCCCACCCCTAAACTCCACCCTTTCCCCACCCCTAAACTCCACATTTTCCCCACCCCTAAACTCCACCTTTTCCCCACCCCTAAACTCTAACCTTTCCACATCCCTAAACTCCACCTTTTCCCCACCCCTAAACTCCACCTTTTCCCCACCCCTAAACTCCACCTTTTCCCCACCCCTAAACTCCACCCTTTCCCCACCCCTAAACTCCACCCTTTCCCCACCCCTAAACTCCACCCTTTCCCCACCCCTAAACTCCACCTTTTCCCCACCCCTAAACTCCACCCATTCCCCACCCCTAAACTCCACCTTTTCCCCACCCCTAAACTCCACCCTTTCCCCACCCCTAAACTCCACCTTTTCCCCACCCCTAAACTCCACCCTTTCCCCACCCCTAAACTCCACCTTTTCCCCACCCCTAAACTCCACCCATTCCCCACCCCTAAACTCCACCTTTTCCCCACCCCTAAACTCTAACCTTTCCACATCCCTAAACTCCACCTTTTCCACACCCCTAAACTCCACATTTTCCCCACCCCTAAACTCCACCTTTTCCCCACCCCTAAACTCCACCCTTTCCCCACCCCTAAACTCCACCTTTTCCCCACCCCTAAACTCCACCCTTTCCCCACCCCTTAACTCCACCCTTTCCACACCCCTAAACTCCACCTTTTCCCCACCCCTAAACTCCACCTTTTCCCCACCCCTAAACTCCACCCTTTCCCACCCCTAAACTCCATCGTTTCCCACACCCCTAAACTCCACCCTTTCCACATTCAAAGCTCGACCTTAAAATGGCCTTAGAAAACGCCAAATGCATTTATAAGCTGGGGCAATTTTATTAAATAAAAGCAATAAGAAGGTTCGCAGCAAAGTTGATTAACCAAAATTATCTATAGTTCTTCAACTTTTTAACCAAAATACGATCTAGCAAACTAGGAGCGAATAGCAGTCTGCGCATATCGAAATGACCAAACCAGTGTTTAATAGAATCTTCTTGGTGCTAGCTTTTGCTACTAGTAGCAGCATAGCTGCCGCTTGTTGAAGTGGCCGGGCGTTCCCCCCCCCCAAGCGCGTCAATCTAATAACGCGGCCTTTTCTGGAGAGTTGGAGTGTTGGGGGTGGGGGTGGGGGTGGACTTCCCGACTGAGGTGGCGGGCGAATCTGTAGGACATTTCTCCTCTCTTTTTTGGCCCAGTTTGCTGTGGAGCTCAGGATCTGATTCAATATTTCATTCTGTCTTGCTACTTACTATACAGAAGCCGCTATGGTACTACTGCAGGCCTATGAACCTTGGCACCGATAGATTCCGTGTACGCATAGGGACTGAAGCCGGCCTGTTGCTATCTGCTTTCATTCCGGTTGTCATTCTCTAAAAGTGTAGCACTGCAAATAATCTGAATCTGTTGCTGTTGGGGCTTTGGATTCGTTCTCGGTATCTTAGTCTCTCTCCCTCTCTCCCTCTCTCCCTCTCTCCCTCTCTCCCTCTCTCCCTCTCTCCCTCTCTCCCTCTCTCCCTCTCTCCCTCTCTCCCTCTCTCCCTCTTTCCCTCTCTCCCTCTCTCCCTCTCTCTCTCTCTCCTTCTCTCCCTCTCTCTCTCTCCCTCTCTCCCTCTCTCCCTCTCTCCCTCTTTCCCTCTCTCCCTCTCTCCCTCTTTCCCTCCTCCCTCTCTCCCTCTCTCCCTCTCTCCCTCTTTCCCTCCTCCCTCTCTCCCTCTCTCCCTCTCTCCCTCTCTCCCCTCTCCCTCTCTCCCTTTCCTCTCTCTCCTCTCCCCTCTCTCCCACTCCCCCTTCTCCCACTCCCCTTTCTCCCTCTCCCCACTCTCCCTTCCCCACTCTCTTTTCCCTCTCTCCCTCTCCTTTTTCTCGCTCTCCCCTCTCTCCCTCTTCCCTCCCTCTCTACTTCTCTATCACCTCTACGTCTCTTCCCTCTCTCCTTTCTCTGCACCCTTCTTTCCCCTCTCTATCTCCCTCTCTCCCTTCTCAACCTACAATACCTCCGCCTACCTATCTACCTCTCTATCTTATCCATCTCTCGTCTCTCAAGCCGAATTGAGAAAACCTCAGCTAAGCTGCCTGTCGCCACTAATCAAAAGCGCAATAAACGTATGAATTGCCTTGAGTACAGGTTGGCTGCCTAGAGCCAAATTGATTTGAAATCCAATTGTTTCTGTTAGAATATTTATAGGATTTCAGCCCTCACCCCTTCACCTACGAGCACCCCTGTGACCTTAAATTGCCCGTTTTCTGCGCAGGAATGCAGCTTGGTGCTTAAATTTCATCAAATTTTTTTAATTAAAACTGAGTGTGAACATTTCATAACCAGCTGCAGGATTGCATGCTAAGAAAACAATCACATTTTTATTAAACTGAGAATCTTTCCCTCCGATATGTATCGAAATACTCTTCACAGCTTTGAGTTTTTTTTAGTATGGAGAGTCTGAAGCTTGGGGGTTGTGAAGCTTTGGGAATGTGAAGATTGGGATTGTGAAGCTTGGGGAATGTGAAGATTGGGGACTGTGAAGCTTGGGGGTTGTGAAGCTTGGGGGTTGTGAAGCTTTGGGATTGTGAAGCTTTGGGATTGTGAAGCTTCGGGATTGTGAAGCTTCGGGATTGTGAAGCTTGGGGGTTGTGAAGCTTGGGGGTTGTGAAGCTTGGGGAATGTGAAGCTTGGGGATTGTGAAGCTTGGGGATTGTGAAGCTTGGGGATTGTGAAGATTGGGATTGTGAAGCTTGGGGAATGTGAAGATTGGGATTGTGAAGCTTGGGGAATGTGAAGCTTGGGGATTGTGAAGCTTGGGGATTGTGAAGCTTGGGGATTGTGAAGCTTGGGGATTGTGAAGATTGGGATTGTGAAGCTTGGGGAATGTGAAGATTGGGATTGTGAAGCTTGGGGAATGTGAAGATTGGGGACTGTGAAGCTTGGGGGTTGTGAAGCTTGGGGATTGTGAAGCTTTGGGATTGTGAAGCTTCGGGATTGTGAAGCTTGGGGGTTGTGAAGCTTGGGGGTTGTGAAGCTTGGGGAATGTGAAGCTTGGGGGTTGTGAAGCTTGGGGATTGTGAAGCTTGGGGATTGTGAAGCTTTGGGATTGTGAAGCTTGGGGATTATGAAGCTAAGGGATTGTGAATCTTAGGGATTGTGAAGCTTTGGGACTGTGAAGCTTGGGGATTGTGAAGCTTGGGGATTGTGAAGCTTTGAGATTGTGAAGCTTTGGGATTGTGAAGCTTGGGGATTGTGAAGCTTGGAGATTGTGAAGCTTGGGGATTGTGAAGTTTTGGGATTGTGAAGCTTGGGGATTGTCAAGTTTTGGGATTGTCAAGCTTGAGAAACTTGGGGATTGTGAAGCTTGGGGTTGAGAAGCTTGGGGATTGTGAAATGCCATCTTGTCCAAAATTCTTTATTCATTCACTCACCCTTTTAGAGGGTTCATTTTTTTCATCCTCAAAAACTGCCTTAAAAATCGCCTGCAAATCGCTCCCCCCATTACTTCATTAATTTTTCCCTGTCACTGAATTCCCATTAAAAAATGATTATTATCTCGATTTCTCTTTGTCACCGCGGCTTCCCCTAGTCCCGGCTTGATCAGATATGTTGAGAGATCGTCGAGCCGGGCGTGAAAGAGCAGGCTTGGGATAAATAAGGATTGATTGCGTCATAGAGGACTGCTCCTCTCTCTGTGTGTGCGCGTGTGTGTACATATCATGCTGTAACATCCCAGCTGTTCCCGCATGCAGTAAACAGATAGGGGGTGGAAATCCAAGAGAGAAGAGAACCGGGGGAAGGGCTTGGGTTTTTGGGGATTGTGAGGATATAATTGAGAGAGGGGACGCCCAGCTCATGGTAGAGGGTATAAACGTGGAGGTGAGGCAGACTATAGCGTGGGGCCATGGAGCCCTAAAAGCCTGTAGCTGGACTGGAAAGCTCTTAACGTGCAGTCATTCAATATAATTTCATAAGCGACCCCCTTTTCGATTCCGGCTAAATCCATTTTACGGCAAGTGTCTAGTTTTTTCAGTTTAAAGCCTTTGTTATCTATCCAGATCCTTTTCGGTCTAGTAGTCCATGGCTGCCCCCCCCCCTGCTCACCGCCAGCAGCTGCTCACGGGAGCTTGAAGAGAATGAAAAAAAACGGGAATTTGACGCGGTTTTTTGTTATAAAAATGCGCACGGCACGAATATAGGAGACATATACCACATGGGGGGGAGGGTTTGGTGGAGGGGCCTGCCTTCGTGAAGAGAGCTTATAGAAATTGGAGCACCTCCCAAACCAACTGCAAAGTAAACCGGCTGCGCCTGTCTGTGTTCTCTTCTGTAGCAGTGATTCATTTTGTAAATTTTTGTTCGCAACCGGCTTGTTCTGAGTCTGACACATGGGGGGTGGGTGGGTTAGGAGTGAGATATGGATTGAATTAGCGAGCATGTCTGCTTGGCACGTTGCGCGATCTCCTAAGGTTAAGTCTTGGCTGTTTCATCCGGCTGCAAAGGTTAATTGACTGAAATTGTAGGATCTGTGACCCCATCAGTGACCCGTTCTGTGACCCTATCAGTGACCCATTCTGTGACCCAATCAAAGACCCATTCTGTGAACTTATCATCAAAGACCGTCCTGTGACCTCATCAGTGACCCGTTCTGTGATCCTATCATCAGTGACCCGTTCTGTGATCCTATCATCAGTAACCCGTTCTGTGACCCTATCAGTAACCCATTCTGTGACCCAATCAAAGACCCGTCCTATGACCCCATCAGTGACCCGTTCTATAACCCCATCAGTGACCCGTTTTGTGATCCTATCATCAGTGACCCGTTGTGTGACCCTATCAGTGACCCGTTCTGTGATCCTATCATCAGTGACCCGTTCTGTGACCCTATCAGTGACCCATTCTGTGACACCATCAAAGACTCGTCCTGTGACCCTATCAGTGACCCGTTCTGTGACCCCATCAGTGACCCTTTCTGTGACCCCATCAGTGACCCGTTCTGTGACCCCATCAGTGACCCGTTCTGTGACTCCATCAGTGACCCCATCAGTGGAAATGTCATTTCCATATTTTAACCCCAAGAAGTTGCAATAAATTTTGATTGATTAATCCAACACCATTGACAGCTGCTTAGTTATTCATTAATTTTGTTATCAATCACAAATTTATTAAAGCGTGACAATTTTCAATGCGGCACAGCAGCTCCATTCAGGGAGAATCAAATTCACAACTGCATCTTATTAACTCAAATTTAACTGACACTTTGTCGGTATAACAAATTTGAGAGGATTAGGTAAGTCATGGTATCAAGGCGTGTGGCTGATTGACACATCCGATCCTCTCATCTCGTGTCTCCAAGTGTGTCTTTGAAGACTGGTGATGGGTGACATTTAGTAATTGGACGACTGAGTGTGCTCAATAGTAACCCAGGGGTTTTTGTGTATCTCGTTTATTAGCTGCTGTAGATACTGGCTTGGATTGGGGTCTGCTACTGACAGCTTGTTAGCTATGCTCTTACGGGTAGCTAAATGCTTCAGTTTCTACTTTTTCCTCCCACTCACCCCTTTTTTCTTTGCAGTCTCCCCGTCTCCTTTGTTCTGCGTATGGTTTTTGCAGTTTTACTGATGTATGATATATTGTCCATGTCTCTGTAGACTCTTCTGCCCTCCCCTTCTCTCTCCCCTTCTCTCTCCTCTCTCCCTCTCCCCTGTCTCCCTCTCCCTTCTCTTCCTCTCTCCTCTCTCCTCTCTCCTCTCTCCTTTCTCCCTCTCCCCTGTCTTCCTCTCCCTTCTCTTCCTCTTTCCTCTCTCCCTCTCTCTGTCTCCATCTCCCCTATCCACTTCTCTTCTCTCCCCTCTCTCCTCTCTTCTCTTCTCTCCTCCTCTCTCCTCTCTCCTCTCCTTCCATTCTCCTCTCTTTTCTCTCAACTTCTCTCTCTCTCTCTCTCTCTGTGTCTCATCTCTGCTATCTTTCCAAATTTGCTTTTTTCAGATTATTCATTTTTCAATGACTTTACCTCTGTGCGTTGGCCAGAAATCTATGCGAAAAAATTACTTCATTAATCTCCCTCCCTCACTGATGCCGTACGTCTCACTTCTATTGATCACATTTTTTAAGACCGAGTGAACCAACAGAGACAACACAATTTGAAAGTGTAAACTGAGAGCTCTGCAGCGGTCTAAAACCTGGGTCAATACCTGTATTTTGGAAATGTCAACAGAGGTTTCATTGTCACTTGGAGAGCTGACTTTGCACAACTGTTTTTTTGTGGCGATTTTGTCTGATTTCAGCCAAGCTGACGGGTGAGTCATAGGTGGGCCTGGCTTGAGAAGTCCCAGAACTGGAATTGAATCAAGGATTTTAAAATTTACCATGAGATTAAATATATTACCACTTGTCACGTAAGCTGTATGATATATCTTGTACTGCTGACTTGAAAATCCTGAAATCTCTGGATGTTCTCTTGCTGTGGCATGAGCTTAGGGCGGTTTCTGCTCTTAGTTACCTCTCTGTCTGTCTTAGAAAGCTATGGTGTTTAGGTCAGAGGGATATTTTCTTGTGAAGTTTAGATCTTGTGAATTCGATGTCCTGTAAACTTTAGGTCTTGTGCAGTTTAGGTCTTGCGAAGTTTAGGTCTTGTGAAGTTTAGGTCTTGCGAAGTTTAGGTCTTGTGAATTTTAGGTCTTGTGAAGTTTAGGTCTTGTGTAATTTAGGTCTTGTGTAATTTAGGTCCTGTGAAGTTTAGGTCTTGCGAAGTTTAGGTCTTGTGAAGTTTAGGTCTTGCGAAGTTTAGGTCTTGTGAATTTTAGGTCTTGTGAAGTTTAGGTCTTGTGTAATTTAGGTCTTGTGTAATTTAGGTCCTGTGAAGTTTAGGTCTTGCGAAGTTTAGGTCTTGTGAATTTTAGGTCTTGTGAAGTTTAGGTCTTGTGTAATTTAGGTCTTGTGAAGTTTAGGTCTTGCGAAGTTTAGGTCTTGCGAAGTTTAGGTCCTGTGAAGTTTAGGTCTTGTGAAGTTTAGGTCTTGTGCAGCTTAGGTCTTGTGAAGTTTAGGTCTTGTGTAATTTAGGTCTTGTGAAGTTTAGGTCTTGCGAAGTTTAGGTCTTGCGAAGTTTAGGTCCTGTGAAGTTTAGGTCTTGTGCAGCTTAGGTCTCGTGAAGTTTAGGTCTCGTGAAATATCCCCGGACAAGGGGGTGGGCTGCTTGACCCTCACATGTGCAACGACCCCCATGCCATGTCCGATTCAGTCACTAATTATCTGACCGTAAAATAATTCTAGAGAAATAAATCAGTTAATAACACAAGAGCTATTTAGTAGGTAAATGTCTGTCCACAGTAAAAAAAAACACTAAGTAAGCAACGATAAGTTGGCTGGACACATTCCGTTGTTTGTCACGCAATGATTAATTAAAAGCGGACCAATTGTTGGTTTTGTTAGTTTTTGTTCATAGGCCCGTGAGGAGTTAGAGATCACGTAACCTAAATTATGCTGTTTTCTATTGGAATTTATGCTGTTCAGGTTAGCATCACTTTTCGATATTCCTGACTTTCGGGACTTCCTTGACTTTTGGTACCCTCGGAACCTCCTGGACTTTCAGACCTTCGGGACCTTCCAGAAACCTTCGGGACTTTCCAGAAACCTTCGGGACTTTCCAGAAACCTTCGGGACTTTCCAGAAACCTTCGGGACCTTCCAGAAACCTTCGAGACCTTCCAGAAACCTTCGGGACCTTCCAGAAACCTTCGGGACCTTCCAGAAACCTTCGGGACCTTCCAGAAACCTTCGGGACCTTCCAGAAACCTTCGGGACCTTCCAGAAACCTTCGGGACCTTCCAGAAACCTTCGGGACCTTCCAGAAACCTTCGGGACCTTCCAGAAACCTTCGAGACTTCCAGAAACCTTCAGGACCTTCCAGAAACCTTCGAGACCTCCAGAAACCTTCTGGACCTTCCAGAATCCTTCGGGACCTTCCAGAAACCTTCGGGACCTTCCAGAAACCTTCGAAACCTCCAGAAACCTTCTGGACCTTCCAGAATCCTTCGGGACCTCCAGGGAGTTAGCAACGATCAGATAGATTCCCTTCCCTTAGCAGCCGCAACCAACTGCTTGTGCAAGCAATCAAGTCTACTAACATTTTACTTTCTTACCTTGCCTTGTTTGAAGACAATTTCCAGTTAATATTGATACTCCATTCACTGCATCTTGCTTGACCGACTGTATGCCAGACTGTACGCCTCCCTCACCGTCAATCCATCTTCATTTACTGGTTGTAAGTGGCCGGGAGAGTGATGGATGTAAGCTGCTCTCGGACCGAAGGAGTATACGATAAAAAGGCTCATACTCTTAATACGACATGTTAATTTGTCTAATAATAATATATCATATTGGCTCTTAAGCCTCTAAAACAGGAGCCACTGTGTCTGAAAGCTTATCATTTCCTTTTGCCATATGTTTGGCAATAAATATATTCACTGAAATACGGCGGAACATTAATTTGTCTGTTTGTATATTTATCGGAAATCTGTTTCTGAGATCGAGAGAGAGAGGGGCTGCAGTTATACTTGTCAATAGCCGCGTCAGCTCACGCTGGTTACGTAAGCTGCTGAAGTCAGCATTTCAGATTTTTGCTAGACAGATGAGTGTAGAATATAAAGATGGCAGCTAGGGGAAGGCATCGCCAAAATGAGATGCATCCGGCTAAGATTCTGGATAAGATCCTCGTCCGCCTGATATTCTCCCTCTGAGATTCTCCCCCTGAGATTCTCCCACCTGAGATTCTCCCCTGAGATTCTCCCCCTGAGATTCTCCCACCTGAGATTCTCCCCTGAGATTCTTTTCTAAGATTCTCCTCTGAGATTCTTCCCTGAGATTCTCCTTCTGAGATTCTTCCCTCTGAGATTCTCCTCTGAGATTCTCCTTCTGAGATTCTTCCCTCTGAGATTCTCCTCTGAGATTCTCCCCTCCTGAGATTCTCCCCCCTGAGATTCTCCCACCTGAGATTCTCCCCTGAGATTCTCCCCTGAGATTCTCCCCCCTGAGATTTTCCCCTTGAGATTCTCCCTCTGAGATTCTCCTTCTGAGATTCTCCTTCTGAGATTCTTCCCTCTGAGATTCTCCTTCTGAGATTCTCCCCTAAGATTCTCCCTCTGAGATTCTCTCTGAGATTCTCCCCTGAGATTCTCCCCCCTGAGATTTCCCCTTGAGATTCTCCCTCTGAGATTCTCCTTCTGAGATTCTCCTTCTGAGATTCTTCCCTCTGAGATTCTCCTTCTGAGATTCTCCCCTAAGATTCTCCCTCTGAGATTCTCTCTGAGATTCTCCCCTGAGATTGCCCAGATGCCCGGATGAATCAAGTCCATGACAAAATGGAAGGCCACTTTTCCAGCAGGCTGTTCCGTGAAATATTTGAAAGCTTCTTTCTATTAGGCAGCCTTGCACTTAAGGGGCAGCGACAGGCAGTGACAGATTCGCGCTGTTATTTGCTTTGCCAGTTCTTCTCTGATGGTATTTCGCTTGCTGTAGTAGAAATAGTGCAGAAAAGCAGACACCCCAAACCCCTCTCAGACACCCCAAACCCCACTCAGACACCCCAAACCCCACCCAGACACCCCAAACCCCACCCAGACACCCCAAACCCCTCTTTCAGACACCCCCAAACCCTCTCAGACACCCCAAACCCCACCCAGACACCCCAAACCCCACTCAGATACCCCAAACACCACCCAGACACAAAAAACCCCACTCAGACACCCCAAACCCTCTCAGACACCCCAAACCCTCTCAGACACCCCAAACCCCTCTCAGACACCCAAAACCCCTCTCAGACACCCAAAACCCCTCTCAGACACCCAAAACCCCTCTCAGACACCCCAAACCCCTCTAAGACACCCACCCTAAAACCAAATGTATTTAGCATTAGATACTACCATACAGGAGACTTTCATTAGCTTTCAAATCAGTAATTCTCGGCAAACATATTATTTTTGTAAAAATTTAGCCAGCCAATAAAAAACTTATTCCAATTACTGCAACATAATACTGCATATACCACCGAAACCGAATTACAGATACCAGGTTCGCCGTGACGACTATCTGCAGCTGCTCAGGGTGCAACCCGAGGACTCGGGGATATTCCAATGCTTTGCCGTGAACAGTGCCGGAGAAGACTATCACACATCGTGGCTGAGAATTTCCAGTGAGTTCAAATTCAATAGTCAGTTCTTTTATAATCCTGTAATTATATTTATTTGGTTAATTATATAAAATATTTGATACCAGAGCAATAGTACATCTAGTCAGCTCAGCTATCATATTTCATTAGCTCAATTTAATTATTGATTGCTCTGGAACCCAAAAAATATTGATTTTGTTTTTATCTACCAGTCGATTATTATAGCTCTACCGTCCCTCTGTCCCTCTCTTTGGCTTGGTCTGTCACTCTTTCTCACGTCTGTCACTCTTTCTCAGGTCTGTCACTCTTTCTCAGGTCTGTCACTCTTTCTCAGGTCTGTCACTCTTTCTCAGGTCTGCCACTCTTTCTCAGGTCTATCACTCTTTCTCAGGTCTATCACTCTTTCTCTGGTGTGTCACTCCTTCTCAGGTCTGTCACTCTTTCTCGGATGTGTCACTCTTTCTCAGGTCTGTCACTCTTTCTCTGATGTGTCACTCTTTCTCAGGTCTGTCACTCTTTCTCGGATGTGTCACTCTGTCTCTGGTCTGTCACTCTTTCTCTGATGTGTCACTCTTTCTCTGATGTGTCACTCTTTCTCTGGTGTGTCACTCTTTCTCTGATGTGTCACTCTTTCTCTGGTCTGTCATTCTTTCTCCGGTCCATCACTTTCTCTCT